>JAZKJV010006401.1:0-2500 GCA_037367405.1 Ottelia alismoides
TGTTGGGCTGGATGTGGCCTTTTTAATGGCCTGTGTGCTTGCAGTGAGTTCTGGTGCCTTCCCAGCACGGGGATGTGCTCCCATCAGGGGAGGATTCGGAAGCTTTGGGCCCCTTTGAATGTAAATATTTTGATTTTGCTTCTCAGATGTGTACTGGAGCAAGAGGGTCCCAACATTGAAATGAGGTGTGTGCTGGATCTGAGGATCAGCGGGGCATTGAATATCTTTTCTACTGTGTCCTTTAGTTCAAAGGGTGTGGTTGAGGCCGAGTCCACATGGGATTCCTTTTGAGCCTCCTTTAGAGATATGGTCGACGGGTTGTGTAACATTACCGAGGAGCAGATTCTAATCAAGAGGCTGAGAACAATGTGGTATTTCGACCGTCTGGATGCAGAGCGATGTTGCTGTTTCAGATAAACGAGACTGGATCCTGAGAATATTTTAGTGTAGAAAGCTGTCCATTGGCTACTATGGGATGTTGGAGTAGTTCTTTTGTAGCGACATCTGGCTTGTACACCGATTTCCCAAATCACGAACTAAAAAATTAGCATTCACCTGCATTGCGAAAACCTTGATCTTTTTTCCAGACTGCATTTTTGTCGTCCTGCTGACAAAATTTCCGATCACTACATTTACGATTAAAAAATGTCTTTTCAGGCAGCAAAAGAGAAGAGAGGCCGAGGAAAGCAGTCAAGCGAAAGGAAATATGATAGAAGATCGTAATTTATTCATCAGAAGTGTACACTATGAGGGAGATTTGCAAAGCATTCTCCCCATCCATGCACAGGGTAAAACTCCCACTTGGGTCATTACACTATAGGCCAGTCCTTTTTCTATCTCAGTATCGTGTATTGTTTATGATTTGCAGGAGGGAATTGATGCAGAATCTTTCATCCTTTTCCCGAATCGTTGTACTATACTAACGCATAACAGAAACGTGTGCAGTGTGTCCTCTTTCTGCAGCAATATCTCCTTTGTACGCGGCACGTCTAGAAGTTATGGATTGAATGCTCCTTTATACACATTTCATGTAACTGCTGATAGCAATGAATGATATTTGAATCTGGTCGTGTTTAGCGAGGTAATATGTATGTTGCTTATGCCATGTATTTGATTTATTGATCAGAAATGGGAATAAGCAGACAATTTCAATCGAATGTCTAATAACATGTGCACTTTATATATCACCATCTGATCATTTCATCAGCTCCAAACAAGGCTTGTAATTCAACATCCAGGAATCAATTTCCGATGACTAAGGCAAGTTAAGAAGAATGAGATTTACCGGCTATCATTGAGAGAGACAGATGCTGTAATATAAATAGTGATGGAGAGATAAATAGTTGGAAATGGCTGTCAGTAGCGTGATTTGAAATATTGAGAATGTTTTGTGAAGTTTATTCAAAATATTTGAGTGCTTCTGTATGTTGTGTTTCACTTCGTTTCTGCTTTTTCTGTAGCTTGGTTTGTATATGGTGGATTTAAGGTTCGATTAATACTCTAAATTTTGACTCCAAATTTGTTCTTGTCGTTGAATTGTGTAACGTAGGAGCGCTGCTTCATGTTTTTGAGGCCCTGTTCGTTTGGGGTAAAAGGAGGAATGGAATAAGGGGAATAAGCCCCCAACACGCTTCCCCGTGGTACGACTATTCCCCATTATTTCATCTTATTTCACTCTTATTCCCATCTTTATCCCACCTTACCTACCTTATTTCACCTTGTTCTCCTTATTTTTATCCTCCAGCCGAACATAGAATAGACCCTTATTCCCCTTATTCCCCCATCCTATTCCTGCTTATTCTCCTACCGAACGGGCCCTGAGTGTCTATCTCAGAAATAGTCTATGTAAGTGAAGTTTTGTGTTGTCTATCTATTAAGTCTACTAACCATGACCTCTTAGGCGTGAAGATTATCCAGGAGGTGTTTTGTATTTGCGTTTCCGCTTAAATTTGTTTTATAAAATTATTTATAAAATATCTATCAATGCAAAGTAATTTCACTAAAATAATCTATCGTGATTATACATAAATATATTTTATTGTATTTTTTTGATGTCAGTTGTACACTTAAATAAATATAGGTATATAATATATAGCATAAGTATAGGTATTTCATCTATGTATTTTGTATATTTAATTTATTTTAATATCTTATTTATGTATTTATTCTATTATAAAAATATACATATATTATAAGTAATATTAGCAAATTTATAAAAATAGGAAATTATAATAAAATAAAGAATAAATAAAATAAATATTTTATTAAGTTAAACTATATAATAGGGGTCCAAAACCTAACTTCTACACCGTAACTCTATATTAAGTGAAACCACCTTCATTAAATAGCTTATTAAAAGTTATATACAATTAAAGATGATTTTGATACATTTTGAGTTTGTATTGAGGAGATATGGGTTTGAGAAGTTTAGGTTTTGGCTCTTTATTTAGTGTATAAAATGTAAATTGTATATTGTTTTTATGTAAACTTAATTTTGTAT
>JAZKJV010006401.1:7500-195524 GCA_037367405.1 Ottelia alismoides
TTTTCATTCAATTTCCCCTTCTTGTCTTATTAGTATTCTATCGGATAGGGCAATAGTTAGAATGCCACATGATATCTACCATAGGTCAAGTGTTGCATATATAACCAAAGAGGACAATAAGGGAGTAGGGATTATATCCCTTGTTAAAATGGTAAGAGAATGATGTTATATGTCACAACCGGTTGAATAATTTCAAACTAGGAGAGTATCCTACAAAGAGGATATGGTATATAACAAAGAGGATGTTCAATCTTGTTGGATATTATTTTCAACAAAGAAGAATAATTTAAAGATAGAAGGATATTATATACAATAAAGAGAAAGTTTACTCCCATAATAGGACCCTTGAAGGCGGTAGTCCAAAAGGTATCCCTATAGAATCGAGGAAAAGAAGGCGCCGAAGTAGGAGGTAAGACAAGGGAGGCAAGGGAGTGGAGGCGAGGGAGTGTAGGCAAGGGGAAAGATGTCGACTAGTTTCTCATCCAATAATCACGGTTAATTGATAAGTTGTAGCCAAGTCAAGCGAAGGGAAAGGCGATGACTAGTTGCTCGTCCAACCGACATTGCTAATTGATAAGTTGTATCCAAGCTGAGGTTGGCTTTACGCTGAGCATTCAGAGGCAAAGAAGAGTAACATATGGTAAACGACCAATTGCCCAAGAAATATTTTGCAGTCAATGAGGGTCATATCTAATGGTTGCTGGTAGTAGGCAACATAGAGGGATCATTGATAATCGATTAGTTGCTTGAGAAAACACTTGTAGTCAACCAATTGCTCGAGGAAGTGGTCCAATTAATCTAAAGATCGCTAACAAGAATAATCTCAAGGCACTCAAGCTACAACCCCACTGGACTAGGCACAAAGGTCTCTCTATTGCCTGAGGAAGCAACTGTTAACCCCTAAAATCCACTTAAGACAAAGTAAGTACTCAAAAAAAAAAATCAAGGGACACTACAAAGTAAGGATCGTCTAACAAATCTACTTATCACATATATTCCTATGAAGATGTCGTTAAATATAAAGGAAAAGGCTTACTAAAGACCATGGCGCAAGCAAGTAGCAAAGGTTGCCTAAGAAGTAAAGGAGAAGGGGGAGACCCACCACCTAATTCTTGAAGATTGAAACACCAAAATCCCACTTAAGCCCAATATAGAACAATAGGGAAACACAAAGAACACAAATCTAGTACAACAAACTGTTAAGAATGTAAGACCATGTTTATTCTGTGAGGTCTAGGGGTCCTTATATAGGACTAAACCCTAGGGTGCTCAGCGGAGGATTTACATAAATACCCCTATGGGGTTACATCGGGAAACAATTGATAAGGAAACAGTGATACATAAGGAAATAGATGTAAATAAAGGAACAATAATATATGGTATTCTCTAACACTCCCCCTCAAGTTGGAGCATATCCATCAATCATGCCCAACTTGGAAGATATCCATAAAAGACGCTTCTTTGGTAATGCTTTAGTAAATACGTCTGCAAGTTGAAGATCTGTAGAAATATGTGGTGTGACGATCTGTCCTCCTCGTATTGCATCTCGGATGAAGTGACAGTCAACTTCGATGTGCTTTGTCCGTTCATGAAATACAGGATTGGTGGCAATATAGGTAGCAGACTTGTTATCACAGTATAGTGGTATAGGAGTAGTAGCAGGGAACCCAAGGTCTCGTAGAAAAGATACAAGCCACGTAATCTCACAAACAGCATGGGCCATTGCCCTATATTCTGCCTCTGCACTTGATCTGGAGACCACGGTTTGCTTCTTGCTTCGCCATGAAACAAGGTTACCACCAACAAACATAGCATAGCCTGTAATGGATCGTCTATCCTCAGGGGAACTGGCGTAGTCAGCATCTGCATAAGCAGTAATATCAGTATGACCGTTGACCTTATAGATGAGTCCTTGCCCTGGTGATTCCTTCAAGTAGCGAAGGATTAGTAGGACATCCTGCCAATCACTGTAAAGAGGTCTCTCCATATGGCGGCTGGCTCTGCTTACAGCATAAGATATATCCGGTCTGGTAACGGTGAGGTAGATCAGTTTGCCCACAAGGCTCCTGTATCGTGTAGTGTCTTCAAACTCAGGATCAGTGGATGTATCGTGTTTTCGTACTTCTGCAGGTATGCCAGATGGTTTGCATCCTTGTAAACTGACTTCTGTAAGAATATCCAAGCAGTATTTTCGTTGTGATAGATGTAATCCTTCTGCAGTACGTATCACCTCAATACCAAGAAAGTACCGGAGTTGTCCAAGGTCCTTGGTGACAAACACCTTCTGAAGGAAGGCCTTGGTCTCGAGAATTCCATTGTCGTCGTCCCCAGTGACCACCATATCATCAACATAGACAGCAAGTATCACAATACCAGTGGATCGTCGTCTAATAAACACAGAGTAATCAGATGTTGTCTTATGAAAACCAAGAGAGCTGATTTCACTGGTAAGTCTGTCAAACCAGGCTCGAGGACTCTGTTTTAGGCCATAGATGGCCTTACGAAGTCGGCAAACATACTCCCCCTCGACGGAGTAACCCGGCGGTTGCATCATATAGACCTCTTCTTCGAGATCACCGTATAGGAAGGCATTCTTTACATCTAGCTGATAAATTGGCCAATTCTTGTTAGCAGCAACAGAGAGAATTGTGCGAATGGACCCCATCCTAGCCACAGGAGAGAAGGTTTCAAAGTAATCGACTCCATATGTCTGGGTGAAACCTTTTGCCACAAGTCTGGCTTTAAGTCTGTCAATAGAACCATCTGGAGATTGTTTGGTCGTGAAGACCCATCTGCAAGCAACGGGCTTAATACCTGTAGGACATGGCACAAGATCCCATGTGCCTCTCGATATGAGTGCATCTATTTCTTCATTCATGGCCTGTCTCCAACCTGCATCCTGGAAAGCACTGTGATGATCTTTAGGAATGGAGATAGTCATTAGTGCATCGGCATATTGTTTGTCAGTGCATGAAAGACCAGCAGTAGTAGTAAAGTTAGACATAGGATAAGTGGTACACTTTCTCTTTTGCCTTCGTAATGCGATCGGCAGGTTGTCGGGATCATCCGGGACAGTAGTGGAGGGGACAGTTGAAGCTGGCATATCATCCTGCGGTAGAGGTATGGGTAGAGGGACATCTGGTGATGAGGTATGAGATGGATGGGTTTGGATGCTTGGTGATGGAGGAAGATGTAAAGGGACATTGGTGTCAGGTTGTGTGAAGAAGCTGGTTTGCTCAAAGAAGGTGACGTCTGCAGAGATGTAGTATCGTCTGTCAACAGGATCATAACATCTGTAGCCTTTTTGAGTGTAGGAGTAACCAAGAAAAATGCATTTGATCGCACGAGGGGATATTTTGTCTTTTGTGTGGAAATTGTGTACGAAGGAGACACACCCAAATATCCGTAGAGGTAGAGGAAAGGGAAGATCATTAGGGTGAAGCAAAGAAAATGGTGTAGAGCCTTTGAGAGTAAGAGAAGGAATCCTGTTGATAAGGTGGACTGCAGTGAGAATGGCATCACCCCAGTATGTTTTGGGAACTTTCATTTGGGTGAGAAGTGAGCGTGCAATGTTTAAAAGATGACGGAGTTTGCGTTCTGCCACCCCATTCTGCTGAGAGGTATAGGGACAAGATGTTTGATGTACTGTCCCATGGGAAGCAAAGAAATCAGAAAGGTCTCGTTGAGTAAATTCCAAGGCATTGTCTGATCGGAAGACCTGAATATTCGATGAGAAATGATTGTTGACATAAGCAAAAAAGTTTTTGACAATTTTATTGATTTCTGAGCGTTCTTTAAGAAGATAGACCCAGGATGATCTACTGTAATCATCTATAAAAACAATAAAGTAGCGGTGCCCACCAATGGTTCGGACAGGACAAGGTCCCCAAACATCACAATGAATCAAAGAGAAGGATATCGTACGACGGGGTTCAGTTCTAGCAGGAAAAGATGTACGGTGATGTTTTCCGAACTGACATGCCTCACACTCGAATGGTTTAAGTATGGACAGTTCAGGGAACATTAAGGAAAGAGCTTTAGCAGAGGGATGACCCAGACGAAGATGCCACAGAAGAGGATCAGCAGAGATGGAGATTGCGCCAGCGAAACCAGAGTCGGAAGGGATGTCCAGGTAATATAAGCCATTCTTCTCATGTCCCCCACCAAAGATCTGTCTCGTCCGGATGTCCTGAAAATAACAGCATAAATCATCAAAAAATCACACGGCAGTTGAGTTCTGTACATAATTTGTGAACAGACAGCAGACTGAGAGGAAAAGCAGGAGCACAGTAAACATCCGTTAGCCTGAGTTTGGGGCTAAATTCCATGGTCCCCACACCAGTGATAGGTGAATAGGCTCCATTGGCCACACGAACGTGCTTCACCATAGAAGGCTCCCTGGGAGAGGTGAGGAGACTACGTTCTCCTGTGAGGTGGGTTGAGGCACCCGAGTCGATGATCCAGGTAGAAGTAGAGGTGGAGGCAGAACTTGCAATTGTACCTGTAGTGGCTGCTAGAGTCGCAGTAGGGCCTGAATGCGTAGTCTCAGTAATTGGGTTCTGAAGAAGCTGGCGAAGACGAGCGCATTCTGCAGCAGTAAAAGATCCTGAAGCTTCTGTGAGAGACTGATCTTGTGAAGTTTCCATAGTATCATAAGTCGTGTCGTAAGATGGTGCCTCATATGCGTTATTAGCTTTGGGCATGCCAAAGGTTGCCCAACATTTGTCAGACGGATGGTTCCAGCGGCCACAATGAGTACATGCCGGATATCGAGCATTAGAAAAATCACGAGTACGGCCGCGTCCCGAGTCACGCCCACGTCCCTGTTCTCGTCCTCGACTGCGACCAAACGTACGCCCTCGTCCTCCTTGGAAAGGTGGGCGTCCTCCAGCAAAATGAGCAGCAGTGTCTGTAGTAGGAGATTGGTTAGGGGTCTCCAGTTCCTGTAATCTACCAAAAATAGTTTCAAGAGATGGTAGGGCAGCCGCCGTCAAGAATTGTTCTTTAACATATTTGTATCGTGGGTGTAAGCCTGATAGAAAACGGTACACCTGCCATTCTGCTCTTTCACCTATTTGCTTGTCACAGCATGCAGGTTGAAAAATAAGCAATTCTTCAAATAATCCTGTTAAGAGCCGGTAGTATTCTATCAAGGAGGTTTCTCCCTGACTTGCAGACCAAATCTTTGTATAAATGTCAGAAAGTCTGGATTTTGTTGTTTTCTGGGAGTATGTATTCTCAAGACTCTCCCACATTTCCTTTGCAGTTGTTTTGTAGAGCAAATTTGATGCAATATTAGGATCAACACTATTTGTCATCCAAGTGATGACCTGACAATTGTCGACGTACCAGGTGTCGTAGTTGGCGTCTGTCTCGGCAGGCGGAATAGTAGTTAGGATATGAATTTTGCGTTGGCCACCAATGAATATTTTAAAGGATCGAGACCATAGTACATAGTTCTCGGAACCCTTTAGTTTGATAGAAGTGCCCTGTACCATCATGGCTGAAGTAGGGTACAGGGGCTTGGAGTCCGAGGATGCAGGAGCAGATGTCATGGTGACCGCAGTGAAAAAATATAATGATCTAGTATGCAGAGGAAATAGAGATCATACGCAGTTAGCAAACCATTCCGATGTATCCGTGCAAGACTAACAACATAGAGTCAACGGCTTTTGCGAGGAGGATGCTGAAGGGGTCACTGGAGCCGTGGGGCCGAGGGGCAGGGGCTGGATGCCGGTGGCCGATGGCCTGCAGTAGACGTAGAGGGCGAGAAGCTTGGATGCAGTAGAGGGCGAGAAGCCTGGACGTAGAAGGCCGTGGCGGGAGGCAGGGGCCGTGGCGGGAGGCAGGAGCCAGGATGCGAGGGGCTCCTGGAGGCAGGGACCTTGGGGCTGGAGGGGCTCCTGGGGCTTCTCCTTCTTCCTGGGGCTGGAGGGGCTCCTGAGGGGCTCCTGGACAAGCGATGGCGAGAGGCGAGAGGCGGGGGCGCCTTGGCGAGGCAGGGGGCGCCTGGCGAGGCAGGGGGCGCGTGGCCTAGGGCGGCGGATGCCCTAGGTTACGGGAACGGACGAGGCTGGTAGGTGGGGTAGGGCTGGGATCGAACCTTGCTTTGATACCATGTTAAGAATGTAAGACCATGTTTATTCTGTGAGGTCTAGGGGTCCTTATATAGGACTAAACCCTAGGGTGCTCAGCGGAGGATTTACATAAATACCCCTATGGGGTTACATCGGGAAACAATTGATAAGGAAACAGTGATACATAAGGAAATAGATGTAAATAAAGGAACAATAATATATGGTATTCTCTAACACAAACAACCACAACAAAATGAGACAATGGGAAGAACTGCAATCCCTAGCCCATGCGCACCCTTAAGCTAAGAATGTCACCGAGATTCCAATGACCAAGAAATTCTTGAAGGAAGGACATATACTAGAGGCTACATCCAAAATAGTAACAATAATGACATCATAATCAGGGGTGACTAGAAGAGTTCTAACTACTAGAAAGCAAGGCTACCAAGCCATATTGAGGATGTAGAGGGTAACCACACCGATATAATTAGTGTATGATAATGACAAAGCATCGCAACCCGATGATGAATCCATGATTCAACTCATTTATTCTTTCATTTTGGCTAAAATCCTTGGTAAAATACATGTACATATTCATTAATTCTCATAAATTAACATTCTAACCTCAATTATTAATATTACATATTTAACACTTATTGTATCCAAAATAAAATAATTAAGAGAAAAATAAAAATAAAAGAAAGAAGGAAGTAGATATGTAAATATGTACAGATTGATCCAAACCTTGAGATCAGGTCAATAATTGACTTGGTCGACAAAAATAAATAAGTAGAGGGAGAAAAGGATCCTAACCTGTAAAAATATCAGAAAGTCAAGAGCATCAATGCACATAATCATATTTTCACCCTGTACATATGTTCACCTATTTATTTATCATTCAAAAAATCATATATTAAAATATTTTCTCCACTGAAGTTATTTACAATAACTTTTATTAATTTTTAAAAATATCAGACAAATTATTTAATGTATAAATAATTAATTATATTGAATCGAAAAGGTCGTAAGAACTGACTTTCAAGGTTCATAACTATTATAAAAACTTCAAATCGATAAAACTCATTTTAAAACTTTATTTTGTAACTAATACTAATTATTGATAATGCCAAAAAATTATAGGATAAAACATGTGAGTTTTGGCATTTGGACCCTTTTATATATGTACTGTATGTAGATAAATCTTCTTTATTTTCTATTCAATTATTCATAACTCCATTTAACTTAATTCTTCTAAACTGTTTATAAAATCGATATAAAAATATAACTTCAAATTAATTACTAATAAATACCACTGAATTTCCGAACCTCATAACTCAACCATATGACGTTGAATTGAGTGTACTCACTTCTAAAGTATGTTTTTATAAAATTATCTATCAATTAAAAGTAATTTCACTAAAATCGATAATAGTATGCAAAAAAGTAGGTTTGGGACCCTATTCGTATAATTGTAAAACATTTATTAATTTTATTCTATTTAATTTTTGTTATTCCTTATATTTGTGTAGTTTATTAATGTTTTATTATTATTATTATTATATTATTAATAAAAAATAAAACAAAAATTATCAAAGATTAAAAGGATCTAAAATAATTAAATATACTTATTATATAGGTATAATGTACATATATTGTACATATATCAATTTATTTAACTATTTAAATTTAATTATTTAATTAATAAAAAATCATAATTAAACTAGTTATTAAAGTATTTACAATTTATATTAATTAATTACTTATTTTGCCCTTCTTCCACCTTCCTCCTCTCCGCCATTTCCCTTCTCTTCCTTCATCCTCCTCCAAGAGATTCTAGAGGAAGCAACCATTGAAAGCCGAAAAAGCTGTCGCTCTAGATGACTTGAACTGGAGTGGAGGCCACAAACATGCACCGACCACCTCCAAATTCCCAAGACAAGATGAGATCTTTCTGTTTCAACCAAAACCAGTTCTCGAAATCTCACAAGAGGACAATCACACCCCCTTCCCCCCGTGGGAGGCCTACCCACCACCTCTACCACCACATGCTGCCACCCTGTAGCACCTGTGCTCCAGCACCACCTTCCTTCCACGGGTGGCTCGCCATCGATCAAGTTGTAGAAGGTATGCGAGTTGTGCGTTTGAAGGGGAAGAGGAAAGGGAGAGGAGGAAGAGGGGGGAGGTGGCTGACAGACCATGAGCAGAGGAAGGGGGAGGTGGTCGGCGGGATTGAGGTTTGGGGGAGGAGGAAGGGCGGGGGAGGTGGTCGGCTTCTAAGGATGGGGGAGGAAGATGGGAGTATGTTTTTTTTCTTTTGCTTTTGGTTTAATTTGAGTCGTTCGATCGATTTTAGGCTATATTAACTCAATGGTGTGGTGAGTTAGTGGCTGAAACTAACAGAGGGTTATGGGTGTGAGACGGAGTAACTGTTCGGGATTTCTCATGTAATTCATGATTATCGAGGGTTCCTGGGGTAATTATAAAATTACTCAGGGTTATGGGTGTAAATATTCCTTTGGAAAACCACCTACTGTTGACCAGTCCAAGATGAGTTTTTTCCCTGATAGGGCATCCCCATCACCGAAATGCCCTGTTAGGACATCAGACCTCAATATTTCCCTATCAGGGCATTGATCGACGAACTGTTCGCCGATTGACAAACCGTTCGTTAACCGATGTTATTTCGAAAAACTTTTGAATTTTATTATTAAAAATATTATATAAAAATATTTAGAAATGAGAATCAAACAAACCATTTGTCGATCTCATTTCTAAATATTTTTATATATTATTTTAATAATATAAAAGTCAAAACGTTTCTAGAATAATATTATATATTATTTTTATGTATTGATCGGCAAATGGTTTACCCATCGGCGAACTGTTCGCCGATCAATGCCCTGATAGGGAAATATTGAACTCAGATGCCCTGACAAGATATTTGGGTGATGTCCTATCAGGGAAAAAAACTCGTCCAAGATGGTGTCATGTGTTAGTGGTCAAGTGGTGTCAATGGACTACTCTATTCTTCGAAATAAAAAACAAGGTCCCATTAGTCTGATCATACAAATAAAAAATCGATACCTACTGGTTTGATGTCCGATTCGATTTTCAAAAACTTTGATTAAAACATGCACCTAGAGGCACCCTTGGATTTGGATGAAATATTCTTAACAATTTAAGGTAGGGATGTAATGGAGATGTATATATTTGTCATCATATTCTTTTTTATAGATTTTTATATCTGAATCCTATCCGTTTCAAAATGTATACGAATGTAGATATCAATTTGATATCCGCAAATAATTGTATCCATATATCCATTTTCATATATAAATATAGTTGAATATTTATTTTAATCATGTATAACATAAGCGCATACCTTCTTTCGTCATATTTGATATAATTATTATGATATAAGAAAATTTAGTACATTTTTATCATGTAAGTTCCATCCAATACATGTATGTTTAGGCTTATTTATCGACTATTTCTATTATTATTTATATATGATCAGTATCTGTTTTATACTCGTATTTGCTTTTTTAAGGATATGGTAACATATTTTTGATATCCATCATTGTATGTATCTTCATCCATATTCGTATTTGAAAACAGATAAGGATATGGTATCCATATATGTATCTATCCATTTGCATCCATAGCTTAAAAAGCAGCACATGGATAAAGATAGAGTACAAAAGACTAGCGTTGCCGGCGCTTTCCGTAACTAGACATGCTAATGTTCTTGGGAAGAGGAGAGTTACAACAGAGGTGTTATAATGTATTTTTTTGCGATTTCAATATCAAAATCCAACCTTATAAATTGAATCTTAGATCAAGGATCTACATATTCTCCAAGTTTTTTTTCTCAAATTTGAGCTCATTTGCTATTTTATCTTAATAACTTAAAGATCGGATCTCTTTTAAATGGAATTTAAGTTGCTTCGATCTTGATCGAATTATTGACCAGTGAGATAAAATAGCAAACAAGCTCGAATTTGAACGAAATTTAGAAGATAGGTAGACCATTGATTTAAGATTCAATCTATAAAACTGGATTTTGAGAATGAAATCGCAAAAATAAATTAAAAAACATATCAATTCTCTTCCAATATTCTTGGCCCTTTTTTTCTGCATGACCTCTCGACTCCGGACATAAAATATAGGATTTTTATCAGTTCTACCCCTCTGAGATATTACAATATCAGTTATCTCCCTCCCTTTTTAAGAATATCAGTTGTGCTCTCACCTTCTTGTGAAATTCACAATTTTGTCCTTCTGTTAAAGTAAAGGCATAACTAATATTATAAAAGGATATAACTATGAATGTTGTAAGAAGTTAGGGACACAACTGCTATTCCAAAAATGAGAAGCGTTATAAATATATCCCTTGCAACTGTTGTCATTGTTTGGAAAACCACCAACTGTTAACCTGTCCAAGATGGTATCATGCGTTAGTGGTCAAGTGGTGTCAATGGACTGCCCTATTCTTCGATAATAAAAGACAAGGACGCACGCAACTCTCAGCCGCTTGGCCGACGGTTCCGTCGGAATTTAATTCTGCAATATCGCTGTCCATCGATCTTGACTGCCATGCATCACAAATCCAAACCCAGCAGCTACTGACGACGATACAACGTCGCCCCACCAAAGATCGACGATTCAGTGTACCAGATCTAGAGGCCCGTATTACGAGAAATGGATCATCAAATCAAACCGAATCACTATATATACCGTGACCATCCATGGACGCATCTCCTCACACACTCCCCCCTCGTCCTCGTCGGCACAGCTCTTTAGAGATGACGCTCTCTCCTCTCTTCCTCTCCTTCCTGTTCCTATCGCTCTCTGTTTCCTCGCGCGGCCAAGTACCCGAAGAGGGTACGTTCCAGTTCGTCAACGAGGGCTACTTGTTTGACACCTATAACGAGTACGACGCTACTTACCGCTCCCTCAACTTCGACCGCTATCCCGACCTCTTCACTCTGGCGTTATACAACACCACCCCCGACCAATTCTACCTCGGGCTCCGCATGGGCACCCTCTTCAGTGATTCCGCTCTCCGATGGGTCTGGGACGCCAACCGCGGCCACCCCGTCGGTGAGAACGCCACCGTCACCTTCGGTAGGGATGGCAACCTCGTCCTCGCCGAAGCCGACGGCCGTGTTGTGTGGTCTACAGGCACCGCCAACAAAGGCGCCGTGGGGTTACGGATCCTACCCACCGGCAACATTGTCATCTACGACAAGCATGGCAAGTACCTGTGGCAGAGCTTCGACCACCCCACGGACACTCTCATGGTGGGCCAGTTCCTGTATGTCACCGGCGGACCCAACAAGCTTGTCAGCCGCAGATCCGACGCCGACAATTCCGACGGCATCTACAGCCTTATGTTGCACCGCAAAGGCGTCGACCTCTACATAAACTCTTCGTCGAATAAGTCGCCGATGCAGTACTCTGACGGTAGGTTCAACTTCGCGGAGAAAACCGTCACGAACGCGACATTGGTTGTCGTCCCCGTCGACAACGGCGCAGCGTACGAGGTATCGCTGAGAACGGACGCTGGGAAAAGCTTGTACACAAGGCCCAAGTACAACGCGACGTTCTCGATCCTGCGGCTGGAGACGAACGGCAACCTCGTCGTGTACACATACTACATCCCCGTGGATTACCTTTCGTGGGAACGGAGTTACGAGGTGTTTGGGTATGACGTTCCCGCGTGCAGGTTGCCCAGCACTTGCGGCGATCTCGGTGTGTGCAACTACGCAATGTGCGTCGCGTGTCCGACAGCGAAGGGGGGATTGATGGGTTGGAGCGAGAGCTGCAAGCCGCCGGCACTAGGGGTGCCGTGCAAGCGCGGAGCAAATGTGGACTACTACAAGGTGGCAAAAGTGGTGAACTACATACCAAGCTATAACAAGGGGATGGGGAAGATGAAGGTGGAGGAGTGCAGGAGAAGGTGTAGTTGGGATTGCGAGTGTCTGGGTTTCTTCTATTGGGAGGAGACTTCCCAGTGCTGGTTGGCCGACCGGTTGGGTTCCCTTTACGATGACAGCGATCCTTCTCACCTGCTTTATATCAAGTACTTCAAGTAGAAGAAGTCCGAGGATACGAGATGATGCTCAAGATCTCTGCTATATATATAATGCTTGTTAATTAGGAAGTAATCGAAGACGATGGGGTAGCAGTGTTGATTTCACCCCTCGGAGAACAATAACGCGCTTTGTATTCGATTTTATTATAGTGATCGTGCTGCATCGAATAAGACCGGATGCTGTGTAAGAGTTTTATTATTCGCTGAAGGACAACGTTCTTGAATCCTCTTTGACTCTTCTTAGCTATTGCAGAGTTCAATTCTCCGCCGTACATATTTTATTTTAGGATGTCATGCGATGGATCTCTATATAAAATTAATTAACCGCTGTTAATGATTTCTGGCGAAACTGATTATACTTATTATGGTGGACGTGATAAAAAAAATAGTGTTCCTCAAAATTTTTATATAAACCCAATATGGTCGATGGATGGTGGATTGATTTGTTTCTTGTGCTGATGAGTGCTCAACTTGCATAACCTTATATAGTAGCAACTGCATATGCAAAAAGAATAGTTTCAGTAACTGAGGTTGCACAAATGGGCCTGTTGTAGCCCCATCAACCGGATCCTGTGAGTTACAGCAGGGGTTGTAATAGCAGATGATCCTTTCTATTCACAAATAGTCATTTCTATTCTCGTATCTCCATCAAGATCCTCTCTGTGCACAAAAAGTTATAGTGAAGAGGGAAAGACGTGTTTTTTAAAGCCATGGATCTGGGAGAAATAAGCGCATTGATTTGAGGCCTGCGCGAGGTGGACGGTCGTGTGTGGGCTGGTGACGCACAGTGGGAGGAAGGCGGTGGCGCCCCTGGAGGCGCGACTGGCGGAGGCTGCAGGTGGTGGTGGCACGGATGCTTGAGGGCCTACGGTTGTGGCGCGCTGGCGGTGGAGAACGACCGTGCAGTGGCATGGGTGGTGGAGTCCGAAGAAGGGAGCGACAATGTAGTTGGCGGTTGATGGCCGCGCGCTGGAGGCGACCGCGAGTGGAGGAGCCGCAACTGCGTTGCATGACGAGGGGTGGAGGTTCTCGGTTGCACCTGGCGATGGCGTGAGCAGTGGGTGCGGCGCTGAGCTGCTGCACTCACGGTTTTTTGAAAAAAAATATTTTTTTTTGAATTTTGCTTATGCTGTGTTTTTATTATTAAAAAAAACTAAGTTTTTTTATTTTTTAAGTTTTCTTAAATAGAGAATGATAAAAAAATGCAAATATGATGATGTGGAGATGGTGATACACTAAAAAATAGACAAATAAAGGTGTGTGGGTAGTGATGCGATGTGATAAAAGATGACAAAAATAAAAAATGATGACAAATGATAAAATGGAAAATTACCTCCGATGCGGACGTTTATGGTGTGCTTATGAGAAGCACAATCTTCGTTCGAATCGTTGGCGAACGATGAACTCGAGCAGCACGTGGAAGCGACTTGCCATATTAGCTTGATGATATTATAATATTCAGATCTGATTCTCATATCCATCATAAAGAATAAGATGTTACTTTTTTTTGTTACCTTGCACTATGATCTCCCTTAAAAGTTGATAACTATTTGATCGAGACTGTGTGGCAAGAATCCAAATTCTCTCCGAATTCTAATGTGCCTTCCCAATAAGGTGGACATTTTTCCTTTTTAGGGGTATACATGTAATTAAACAATTTATGAGATACCAATTCCTCCATCAGCAACATGAAAATCATTAGGGCCTGTTTGGTTGCAGGTTAAGGGTCGAGTTAAGGTCCCTTGTAAAATCTTAAATTCAACCTTCTCAAATTTTGCCTTACATATAGTCCTTGGATATGAATCGTCGAGATGGATCTAATGAAACTCAATTCATGCCATTGGGGGTCTCTACAAATTGTTATGAATTTTGGAAGCAATAGAGATTGATATCATTTAAGTCATCATTAATCTAATCAACATCAGTAGCATCAATTATTTGTGATTAAGGATAATAATGACGATTAATGTTGCTAATCATTATTAGAGAATATTTGTGATTTTAATTGTAGTTAAAGAATAATTAATCTCAATTAATGTTAATTAAGTATCCTTAGCAAAATCATAGACTTTGGGATACACATGTGCAAAAAATGGGTTGGATAGCTTATGATTTTGGGAATGACATGACGGTTGTCATAAACTTTCCTACAGACATACGATGATTTGCTAGTCGTGATCATTGGACATTGACTGGGATGATGAGGAGGCAGGATGGAGGCCAATAAATACCCCTCCTTCCCGAACCCACACCTCCATTCTCTACCCAACCACTCCATACACCCCCTCCTCAAGGCTAGGGTCGAAAAGTTGAGAGAAGGAGAGTGAGGTGATGGAGAAGCGTAAGCGAAGTGCTGATGGGAAGAAGACAAAGAGGAGGAAGGTGCGACCCTATCCTCTATGACCTCAAGTAGGAGATAAATAGATCTTTTTCCATTATTTTGATTCCTTATTTTGAAAACTTTGTAACAAATCTCTTTGAAATATCACATGAGGAAACTCTACTGAAATTTCCTTGAAATATCCTACAATGTGAGGAAAAAATCTCATTCTTTGTGTTCTTTACATTCTTCGTATTCTGCGCATGTTCTTCATGTTCTTCATATGTTTTTTTTCATTCTTTACGTGTTCTTCGTCTTCTTGATTTGTATATCGAATTCTATCATTTGAGAAGCCATTAATCATCGTAGTTGAACACGAATCAAAGTAAATTGACATTATGTGAATGTTAACGTGATTTGGTAACAGAATATTTTCTTTATTGTTAGATTTTTAAGTTAAGTTAACTCAAATCAAATTCTTTATTGATGTTTTTTAAATACAAAGTACAATTATATGCTTAATTTTGAGAACTTAAGCATGGTTGATTCTTATTTATATCAAAAACATTACTAAAATTGAAATGGTGTAGTAATGTATATATTCAGTTACCATGATTTGTGCAAGTTTTTAAGTTTAAAAGGAAGGTTAGGTCTTTTGAAATAGAAGATAACTAAATAAGCATGCATATGTCTATCTATCAATCTATATTTAATACGATGTCAATAGATTTGTTATATCATGTGAAATTGACATAGTTTAATATGGTTCCAACGATAGATTATGTCTAGTCTTTATCAACAAGAATGACTTGGAGCTGATACTAACTGTTGGGCATGGAACCTATATGTTTGTCATAAGAAAGTTATATTTCAGGTCAAAATCTAAGTTGTATATGGTTGCCATGATATGTTGAGTGCGTGAAATAAAGTATTATGCAATGCGTAGTACTCAACTGCCATCAGACTAAATGCCTAACTAGAGATATGATCATGCCATGTGGAGGCACGAGATGCGGCAACTAGCAATTGTGTCACGATAATATGTATATTAAGACATTTGTAAAAAAAAATCAATTGTTTACGTGCCTATAAGTTTAAGCAACTGAGTCCTTGATGATGGTATGCATCTTTATTAGAATATGGGGGTTTTAAGATCCTTAATAACAAAATAAAGGAAATTTTATCGTAGTAACATTAGAGGATTGATTAAGATGATGTGCAATGACACAAGCTCATCAACATCCAATCCCGGAGTATCCACGGCTCCGAAGTCCATGATAGGTGAGGAGCTAGATATTGTCTGTACTAATCTCTGACGTGGAATAAAATGAATAGGAATTTATAGAAAAATGGACAAAAAAAGAAATGAGATTCTCTCGTAGCATCCTAAATTACCGTACTTGTTTACTTTTCTTTTTTTAGTTATTGGGCGTTCACTCACATTTATTATATGTTTCGAAAATCCAACAAGTATCGGTGAGACATCACAAGAACAATAGCTAGCCGACTTTAACAATATCCTTTCCGTGTCAGCTAGTTAATAGTTTTTTTGCATTCTTTCTTTTTAAACTTGATGCATATGTAAATGTATACAGTGAAATAATATCTTGTGTAAACTTTATTTTGGGAATGGAAAAGCGAAACTTCCATTTTACATTTGCTAAGAAGTGTAATCTATGAGTGTCGTTGTGCACAAGCGAAAAACTGAGATACAAATAACTTTTTATTCAACTACGAACCAAGAGATATTAAAATAAGCGTATGATAAGTAGATGGTCGACCCACATAGACTCAGACAAGTTT
The DNA here is from genome assembly GCA_037367405.1 of Ottelia alismoides. Lineage (NCBI taxonomy): Eukaryota > Viridiplantae > Streptophyta > Magnoliopsida > Alismatales > Hydrocharitaceae > Ottelia > Ottelia alismoides. The sequence goes on from JAZKJV010006401.1 coordinate 23,798, forward strand.
ACATGAAATTTTATTCTAATTACATATGCATTTTCAATTTATTATTTCAAATTAAATTATATTTGTCTTTTTTGAGACTTTACAATTTATGGAAATCCATGTAATTAGATTCTGCTATTTTTTGTGTGATTTTAAAAGCGATATAGGCATATGTGGAATGTAAATAAAACTAAAATTACGGGTACGATTGCAATTACATAAAAGAACTTGGACAGAACTGAAATTGTTCAAAATCTTATTGTTTAATGGACAAATTGCTGAGAAAGTAATCAGGGTGTATGAAATTGCAAAAAGATCATTTGAAGGACTGAAACAAAGATAAGAAAACTAGAATATCAAAGTGGAAATACTATGGAATAGAAAATCTATATAAAATTGCAGATAACAATCAAAAGTTTCTTTAAATTACATTTAGGTCTAAAATTAAAAAATACCGTTGGTCTCCAAAACCAAGGGTTGGGCCTATGTTCGAGCTTGATCGGCGGAGCATAGCGAGCTGGAATGGTGGTACGATGAGGCTATTTGTAACGTCCCGGGCTTAGGTCCCCGGTCCGTTATCGAGGAAAATTGACCATGACAATTTGTTGGGTTCGGGAACAATTGGACCCGTTGACAACCACCCAAAATGCTTAAGCTCAAGTTGTCAAGTAGTAATCTCCATCACTTATATACCACACCCACACCTTATAAGTTTTAGGTATGGCACTATGTTGGGGTTGGGGTGTTACAACCTCCCCCTCTTATATTCGCAACGTCCTCGTTGCGACATTGCACATCTCTTATTCCCAGTGATAGTGACGGTTGCACGCTCCGGGTAGCCTTTTCCTCCAACTTCTTTGTAGGGGTGGCTCCACCTCTCGGGTAGCCCTTTCCATTATCATAGGGAACTTGGCTCTGATACCATTTGTAACAGAACGAGTCATGACGACTGGCGGAAGCATGCAACATTAGGTTGCACGACCGAACCGTTACCGAAAACTTGCATGGTAATCAATGAGCAGAGAAATAAAATATTTTAACTGAAGTTTAGTCAACATAAAAGTTCTCTTATTACAAGTCCAACATGGATGACATTTCAAAAGGATCAACAATAAGACTAGCAATTCAAAGTTCCATTGGGCATAATGGCATCCCTTCATAATCAATGCATCAGTGGTCAGTGATCTATACTGGTTCAACTTCACAAAGACGGGTAGTTGCCTTGAACTAGAAGTTAAATCATAGCTCGTGTTCTCCTGAAAAAAACAACAATATATGTTATGAGCTAACGCTCAGTATGTGCCGAGTTGGGGTCAAGCCAGCTAGCGCAGAAAACAAGTCTCCTTATGCTACCTTAAACCATTATAAACATAATCTCTTACCTGTAATATCATAATAACACAACGATACAAATTACACTATTATCTTACCGCAGATAATATGTACCCGTTCTCATATATTATCACTATGAGACCCATAATTCACGTAACATGCATACAATGAGAATTCCTTCCGGATCCATCCATTAAAGTCATAATTCATATATACTCTTAAAGTTTGCCATATTTGCATATACGCCTTAACATTTTCATAATTTTCACTTATACCCTCAGAATTTTTCATAATTACATATATGCCCCAGTTCAATCATAACACTTGCATAATGCCATTACTTGGCCATAGTTGCACGCATGTGCCTTAGTAATTTCAGAAACTGTACACATACCATTGGCTTGTTTAGTGGTTAAAGTTGTCTTAATTGTTAATCCTTAATGGCTTTGGTGGCTTTGATGGCTTTGCTGGCTTTACTGCTGGCACAAGCGGTCCATGAACATGACCTACTTGACAGTGTAGCTACAACTGTAGAGGACTTATCTTTCGCCTCAATCGATTCCTTGAACCGTACGCCCTCAGAAGGCGTTGGCCCCTTTAGGCCTACGATAGTTGGACTCTAGAGGTGGCTCCCACCATTAGGTGTAGCACTTAGCTCCACTTATCGTTTCAGTGTCATTATTCATATTAATGAAATTTCAAATTCTTTTAAAGCTATTTCCTTTTTCATACAATAGTAGTTCATGTGGACCTTTCGATTCCACTAACCAAATATGCCTTCATTATACAATATATATACAATATATATAGATGATATGCACACATACTTTCTTTCTATTCCACCCACCAATCTGTCTGGAATTGTTGAGAATAATCCTTCTCAATTCGAATCGGTGTCAAATCATAATATCCTCTACACATATTTACTTTTATTGAGTAGAAATTATTCTGATACTCATTCCTTAAATACATAAATATTCCGTACTTGATGTCATCATATTGAATATAATTTTCCTGATACTATATGTACTTATTTCCTAACTAATCTATTCGTCGCACTCACATCCATGTGAATATAATATTTTATTTCCCATTAAGAAAAATTAATTGTAAATTGACCGATCCTATTTATTATCAATGATGCAAATCCATCAAGTTCCAAAATCAATGGTCTCTGCTAACGAATTTCCACCGGTTGAAAATGCTAACATCGTGAATTAAAACAAAGTCCAATTGATAATGCAGAGCATTTCAATGTCATTATATCAATTGCAATTAAAAGGTGACAGATTAAGTTATCACATTGTTTATCTTAATCAAATCCAAGAGCAACAAAAAACAACATATAATAATTCCATTATTGTAAAATTGCCCTAAAACAAACGTACTACCCATATAACATTATCTAATTGTTCAAGTCCCAGCACTCCTAGTCGGTGATGGTAAAAGTTCAAATAACAGTTATTATTTTCGAAAGGTTATACGCACCATATTCTTTAAAAAAATGCTATTATTTCCGTAAATGGTGTGATTAGTGGAGAATGGAAATAAATACGTGTGTATAGATTATATTCTAAATACTAAATCTGTATTTTTGCAAATCGAATGTCCCTAATTCGATTGTTAAAGCAAAGAAAGAATGCTGAATTACTTTCTCCATGACTATTTTTAAAACCACCAATAGCTTGACGTGGACGAAATAAGGTCTCTCAGAAAAAATCAATCGATCCATCAAGACAACGTCCACTCATTCGCCTGATTATTGAGGACGAGTGTGTGATTAAGAAATCGCATCCGTAATCAAAATCGAGAGATCTTAGCAAGGTGAAATTCATAATCATAAACGTTACCTAAGGGTTCGACACATACCTCGATGACGTGAGAAGTCCGTCCGTGAAACACCTCGATTCTGTCTATCCGAACCATCGTAGATCACGTCGGCGTTCCTTCGATTCCATTGGATCAACATTCGATTCCGACATAGAGGGTTGTCGTTGCTGACTCTTCCCCTCTCTCTCGTCCATTCTCTCTCCATATCTCTCACTCTTTCTCGCATGTAATTTGATCAACCATCCTAAAATAGGAATCACAAACAATCGTCCCAGAAAAACACACACGCCCTCTCTCTCTTCTTTAACCATATACTCGTTCATTCTTTCCATCTCTCTTCTCTTCTCTCTCACTTTACATATTCCTCCTTCTCTCTTTATGAATGAATAATTACATTCCAAATATGGAAATATAATGAGGATAGAGTAATGTTGAATAGGCGTAACCGCCAGTCTCTATCTCTTCCTCTTTCTCAATTCGTAACTTGCCATGGAATGGATCCCTATCCATTTTTAGCTAGGAATGGAGAACATGGGATGAATCCAAGCTATTGAAGACTACCCAATAAATATCTCTTAGGTATTTGTCATAAATATCCCCTTTAATTTTAACACCCAATTATTCCATATCCCATCATGTTGCCACCTATTTTATTATATTATTATCATTAATAATTCCTCTTTATAACGTATAGGTCGTTACACTATTGCCCTCGTCAGCTGGTGGCGAAGAAAGCACAATGCGGTAGCTAGGAACCACAGTGGAGGAGGCGGTGACACAACCGTCACCCGTGTCGGAGAAGATGACGCTGAGCGGCAAAGGGTGGTGATGATGTTGGTGGCTCTGATTTTGGGCTCGAAGCCCTCCTTTTTATCGATCCACTTATGCGAATAGGGTGGAGCATTGTACCCGACCTGGTCGTGAGCTTGGGTCGAGTCGAGGCTCTTTTTTAGCACACCGAAGACTCGTGCTCGACCCAAGGCTCGCATGATCGGGCTCCGGTTTGGACCGAGTCCAGCCTTTGCTCATTTTGATTTAATGAAGTTACACTTTAATTCCAATATATTGTTATGGATATACTTCATCCATAGCATAGAATATTGGAGGTATTACTATTATAATATTAATATTTATGGATGAAGGAAATATTGAATGTATTGTGGCTGTAAATCCATATCCTCTAATATGGTTCTAATATGATATTTTGAAATATGAAGGCTCGGGTCTGACTCATTTGTACTTCAGGTTAGGACCCGACTTGGCCTGGACGTAATATTTTTGAAAAATGAAGGCTCGGACCTGACCCAATTATATATCGAGTTTGGACCAAGTCCGAAATTTTACAGGTCAGATCAGAGTCGGATCTGACTGGCCCGACCCAATACTCCACCCCTACGAGCTGTTAACCGGAGGGGCGGCGCCATTAGGGCTTGCGAGTGGTCTGGAAGTGCATAGAGGAAAGGGGTGAATATCGATAGTAGCGTGTGGGGCCCATGTCTATATATAAAAAGATAGAAACTTGCGAGGATGGTGGCACGGTTTGGCTGGTCACCGTTTTTTCCCAAATTAAATCGTCCGTCCTTTTTATTCTAACATCAACGTTAATGCTTAATTGGGCTAAAAAATGAACGGTCATTATGGACTTAATGGTTGTATAATACTAATTGTATATGCATAAATATATGTATAGATTATTTAGTAGCACGATATTAATAATATAATTCGAAATTCGGATAAAAAGAGTTGGGATAATTATACACTAATCCAAGATACATAAAGTTGTATATATATTTCTCTCAATCCGATCCTTATAGGATATCCATGTGTTGGTCTTTAAGGCCCTGTTCATTTAGTGAATAAGGGGAGTGGAATAAGGGGAATAAGGGGCAATTTTCCTCCCAACACGATTCCCAGTGGTACGACTATTCCCCATTATTTCATCTTATTTTACTCTTATTCCTATCTTTATCCCACCTTATCTACATTTATTTCACCTTATTCTCCTTATTCCTATCCTCCAGCCGAACAAAGAATAGACCCTTATTCTCCTTATTTCCAATCCTTATTCCTGCTTAATCCCGAACCGAACGGGCCCTAATTATCAAGGTTAAATACGTGTACGTGGATCTGGTTATGTATTTAGTATAATTAATTCTTATTAGCTTCATAGAACTTTGATATATGATTACATAGTACATAGTTTATATATCTTTTAAAAACCAGTTATACACTGTAATCTGCATTTTTGTATGATTTGAAACAATCCATTCAAGACATATTTGTATTTACGCGGGTTTTATAGAATTGATTATAAAAAGACAAAGAAGATGCAACTCTCCAGAATAGATTTAGTTTTCCCCTTAATTTTCACATATTAATATGATGAATCTTGGATTCATCAAAAAGTATTAGATGATTTCTTTTTAACCAGTTAGATTGTAGTTCTTTTCTGAATGTTGGTTGTTATTATTATTGGACAAAATTATTGCCGAGTAACTAAATCCACTAGAAGGAATGATATGACAATCCAGAATCAATCAGGATCTTGACCCCCTTATTCCGCATATAGTCAAGCCTGAAATAAAAACGATGGCGTGCCATACTCCTTATCCATCCATGACCTTTTTCTCTCGCAAAAATTCTCTCTTACAACTATATAAATATGTTATGTTCCCTTACAACTATACCTACCAAAGTTAACTTATATCTATTATTCACTCTTATCTAACCGAACAAAGAATAGCAAATAATTATCACTTATCATTCTTATCCCCTCAAAATCCCTTCTATGCAAACGAATAAAAATGATGTATAAAACCGTTTATCTCTTACCCTCCGACCCGTTCGGATGTGGGGTTAACCCCCCTTTTTGGGAGGTTTATCCTCCAAAACCCAATCTTTCTCTTTCATGTGGGGTATACTTTTCCACTATTTTAATACATTAAATAAATCATTTCTTTTTCATCTACTCAATCAAAAAATAATATATTATACCATCATATCATCGAAAATTTATAAACTACTCAACTTCTATTCACTTTTCTAAATCCAATACAATCACATCACAATAACTACTCACTTTTCCAAACTTCAATACAATCACATCACAACAAACCCGCTCAATCCTTAACTCTCTATCCAAACATCAAAATACAAAAATAAGTTATCCTCCTCCAGTTTAACTCGTGTTAACCTGACAACCAAACGCACACTCTGTACCTCTACCGAACATACCCCTGCTTGCTCTCATCTATTTCTGTCATTGTCGGAAAGCTCACATGACGTCCATGTCTTTCCTGATAATTAGTAGGTAAGGAGAGGTGTTATAAGAGGAGGAAAAGGAGAGAAATATTGAGTAAGGGAAGGTGAAGAAAGATGAAAGCCATGAAGTTTGAAATACACCTGTGTATCTTTACCTTGTTATTAACGATAGGAGTGGGCACTATATGGGTCCATCCATATAACCCAACCAAATCGTTGAAAATGTGTCAAAATGATTTGGGTCATTCAGGTTTTAGGTTGGGTTGGACCCAAACCATATTCCTTCAATGGGTATTGGGTCGGTTGGTGGGTCTAATGTCTTCCACCCAACGCACCCAAATAAACCAAACTATTTCTTTGAATGACAAAATGTTTAACCCACCCAACCCAACTGATATGTACTTAATATATAATATCAATAATTCTAAACTTGTATATATTTCTAATTCTAATGTTGAACTCGAATTCTCCAATCCAAGTTATCAACTTGTTAACAACCTTGTCTCACTAAACATTATTTCTTTTGTTATTATGTGTTGTACTCAATATATCTTTTTCTCTTTCACCCTTTATATTATCATTACATGCTATAAACAAATGAGAGCATTCCTTATAATCGGAGAACTATGCTCCAATCCCTATCGACTTCAGGTGGCATAAATAATTCTTGAAAATCCCCCAATCTTAACCAAACAACTCCATGAACATATCCCAACTTTCTTAATCCATGTTGAACATATTCCTCTAACCTTCTTCTTATCTATTGATCTTACCACATGCTTATTTTGACATCTTTTTCATACATCAATGGCCCCATCATTACTTGACCTTCAATTAACAAGATTTTTATATGGGTAATTTGATTTTCACCCAACCTAATCGGCCCAAAATCGATCACCCAAACATCTCAATCCAATCTAATTTGGTTGGATGATGGATTTCATTTTTGCAACATAAATCGAATTCAACCTAAACCGAATAATCCAGACCCACCCAAACCAGTCAAATACCTACCCCTAATTAACGGGAACTTAACGAAAGGGCATACATGTAAATAAAAAACAGAAGATTGCGACATCATGCATGTAGTTTTTCAGAAATTGTTTAATATACATCTAGTGCTTTAAATTACACGAGAATAAAAAAAGAAAAACTCGCATTGAAATTAGTACAAAAAATCTCTTCTCGACAATATTACGCTAGTTTTCCATGAGACCAGCCAGGACACGTGAACCACGTCCACTCACACACACACACACACACACTCTCTCTCTCTCTCTCTCTCTCGTTAGAGATGTCAACAGGTCGGGTTCGGGTGGATATTGGTAATCCTAACTAGGCTCATATCCATTTATAAAACTTCTACCCAAACTCATCTATTTATTAAATAGATAGTTTCTAAGCGGATATCCATATACCCATGCAGTATCCATGTACCCGATGGGTATATGCATATTTAAATATAAAATATAGTCTAAACTAACCATTTATATAATATATTATCACAACAAGATAATAAAATTATAAAAGTAAGGTATATAGAAATTTAATCCACATATTCAACATAAAGATAATTCTAAACGATTTGAGGGAATAAATTAGTATATAGGAATGACAAAATTGAAGATGCACAACATATTGATATTTAGTTCATTGGTAACACATAATATGTGATGTCAATATAGTGATGCAAATATATGCAACACACGTGTATGAAATTGGAATATCACATAGTTATATTAATTGGATGGCTTGTCTTTGTTGGATAAAAAATATATGTACGTTATCGATACAAAAAATAGCTGGATTTGAATCAGTGAATGAACGAGGAGAAATATAGCGAGCTTGTATATAGATGATTTGAAAATGATAATATTGGTTATATCTAACTTGCTTCAATAATGTGAAACACATAAACACACACATGTATATCTGTATGTACATGTATATTTACACACACACATCTGCACATGTATGTGTATGTATGTATAAGTATTCGGATTCAGAGTAGCCTTGGATTCAAGGTGCACACAAGGGGATCCCAAAACTGAACTCGTATCCGTATAGGTAGTAAGTTTCAAACTCAAACCTGTCCAAAAATAACCGGGACATGTTTCATGTCCTTAAATGGAGCAGGTTCGGGTTATATACCCAACGCCCAACGGATACACCTAATTTGATATTTAGACGTGTTAGATAATTCTCAACTTATATATTTGCTCATATTCGACTCAATAAAAGTTCGATTCGGTTCGAAATAAATGAACCGAACATGAACACAAGTTTATGCTTGATTAAATAAACGGACCGAACCTAAAAATCAGAGGTTCACTCAGGTTTGATTGTTAAAAGCTCGATAAACACATATGTAGATATATTTACAAATCTTTTATTAAATAAGTGGATCTTATTTCGAGATAAGTGGATTTTTTGAAATAAGTGAACTTTGTTTGAAGATAAAATGAATATTTACGAGATAAGTAGATTTTATCTCAGTATAAACTATCCCAAAATAAATTGTCAAATAATGGTTACAATATCCATTATCCATATAGCCCTTGCTTTTCCTTCTTTATCCTCAAATCAATGGAGTAATTATATACCTTATTTATTGCATACCACTATCTTATTCCTTATTCCTCATCCAGACTGATATAAAAATATATTACAATTGTATTTTTTCAAAGAGAAGAATCCTTATTAATCTATTTTTTTGAAAGATGAAGAATGGTTAAATAAAAAAAGTAAAATAAATATTTATTCCAATTATACACACATATATATTTTCATTTAATTCCTTTTCACTCCATCTTATTATAGATTTTTAAGTTCGATATTCGATTAAATAAGAGTTCGATTCAAATTAACAAATAAATAACTCAAACATGAAAACAATTTAAAGCTCAATTAAATACAGGGATTTTTACCGGACAAACTTTATAATCTTTGTCAGTTACCTTAACGACCTTTGAAACAACCTAATTCCTCCCTCGACCCCGTAAACTTGCTAACACTTACCCTACAGATACTGCGGTTAACCCCATCCATTTATCCGTTAAATGTAACTAGATTCCGTTTAAAATAGATGTATATTACCCTGTTTCTTTACCAAATTTACAGAAGATGCCCTCCTGCCCCAAGCAGCCCCTCCACTTGGTCGATTACCCCCCTCGCCACAGCCTCGACAACCTCCCCCGGCCTCTACCACCGCGGCATCGCAGTCAACGAACACCCTCATCCATCTCATCATCTCATCATCGCACTCCCTCATCTCTAAGCATGTAGGATCCACGAGGTCCACATGACCTTCGACCTTCACCAGCTCGTCCCTCACGATGGGTTGCGTAGACCTCGTGGTGCAGCATATCACGTCAGCAACATGCACGACGTTGTTGAGGTTATGCGCAAGGTCGAAATGGATGACGCACATGGAGTGATCGTGGAGAGGGAACAAAGAAGGGAGAGGGCGCATGCGGGGTGCGATTCCAGAGGAGGACGCGCGAAGGAGGGAGAGGGCACGGGCGGTGGTGCGCTTCTAGAGGAGGACGTGACAAAGGGAGGGGCTGGCGAGGAGGTGGGTGAAGAGGAGGGAGAGGGCGAGGGCGCCAGAGTCGAGGAGGAGTAGGAGGGGAGAGGGGGGAATACAATCCAATCGTTGGATTTCACATGGTTTGATTAACTCGTTTTTTACACAAGCAAGTTGACTCAAAATGTGTCAATTTAACGACAAAGTTCGTGAGGTAAGACGGAACAAGTTTACAAAGTCGAAAGAAGAATTACATTATTTCAAAAATCGTGAAAGTAATTGATAATGATTATAAAGTCTGTCGGGTAAAAATCTTTTAAATTGATGGAGGAACGGTCAAAAACGGTAGGTTTGTTGACGTTGGTCCGTTACACCATTGTTAACTTCCCTACTCTAGCCGTTCTCTCTCGGCTGTGACGCTCTGTCGGCTCTGACGCACAAGCCTTACAAGTTGGAACCAATGCTACGGGGGCACTTACCGCGTGTTCTCTCTCGTCCAACGAAACAGAAACAAGAGGCACCAGTGGCCACTGGCCAATGCCCGCTCCTCTGCTCCGCTCTCCACCTTCCCCTCAATCTCCTTCACCGCAAGGAGCCACCGCCCCGACACGTCTCATCGCAGCAGCTCAGGAGCCACATGCCCTTCCGTGGCCTCCGCAGTTTAAGCACGAGGAGAAGACGCATGGCCGCTGCACTTGCCTCCGACGACGTATCCGAGGCCATGGCCACCGAGGGGGGACCCCTTCTTCCGGACGGGACTTCTGTTCCGGGAGGCCTCCACTCCACCCTCAATAGACTGGTCAGTATTGCTAAATGTATTCTTTTGACGTTCTTACGATAACCATGTTAACATTCTCTGTCATTTTAATTGCAATCAATAGGTTTACATGTTCGCCAGGAGATATTCCTGGGAATCTCGATAGATTCGGCGAGGTCTCAGCACTTGACCTATGAATTTATCAAAATTGATAAAATTGGGGTTTGGTGTTTGATTGGAAGTGAAGACTCATAAGATTCACTTCACTGGTTGTTTTCCTGCAAAATTGTGCCAATTACTCGCTCAGTCGAGCTTGTTCTTGATTTAGTCATGGAGATTATGCTCTTTTTTTGTCAATGTTATCAACCTATATCCCTGATCTAACCACAGTAAGCGTGATTTTTTTATTTAAGCCCGATCATTGATCATCTCTGTGGAAAATTTCGTATGAAAATCATTTCCTGGTGTTAAAAATACAAATTGGCGGTAAATATTGATGAGAACTACCACGAGTTTTCAAGGTTGTCATGGACGTGTTTATAAAGTTTCAGGTCTCCAAAAATATCTACCATGCCTATTAATAGTTTGGACGGCCAAAAGCTTCTTGATGAGATTACGCTGTCCAAAGTTTCTTCTAGGATGGACAATGTAGAATGAGATGTTTACAATGAATTGATTTTCCGGGTCGGTAAAAAGCATGATGTCAACGATACAATCATGGACAAGAACTAATATTTATGGGGTTCATGAGGACATAATGATGTCTGCTCAACTATACAAGATGTGATCCAGAAAGAGTGGAATGTTGGCGATGACTTGATTTTTTTGTGTCGTTTGAAAGCATGAAAAAGATGTCAATGATACAATCATGAACACGAATGTCTCAAATATTTATGGGATTCATGAGGACATAATGATGACTGCTTAATTATACATGATAGTAGATCCAAAATGGGTTGGATTTCTACATTTATACTTGTAAAGTGGAAAAGGTTGTACAAGGGTCCTTACACGTAATCAGACAATTATGGAATCCCACACATTAACCAGGTAGGACTAAACTTTAGTCCTGAAACTATGCGGATTCTACTTACTATCCAAATGCTTTATCTAATTGCATGCTCTTCATCACTTCATTGTGAACATGAGCTTATCAAACTCAAGCATGTCACAATTGTTGCATGATTGGAGATTTTTGCTTTACTACTGCTGCAATTACTATGTCATGTGCCTTCTATTGGTCTTCTTAACATTTTAAACGTCTTCGGAGGTGCAGCCTATTGCATCGGATCACCTCATAATTATAATTGGGATCTCCACTGTTGCATAGGATCATTTTTTTTGAAAGGTGTCTCCTGTTGTTGCTTGTAATCATCTTGTATTGTTAATTAGGATCATTTCCTTCTATTGCTTGGCTTATAATCCGTGTTGTCAAAAGAATCCCGGGTGCTTGCTCACACCCAGGATTCAACATGGAACCTTGCCTTAAGCGTCACTAAGCGAGTGCAGGGCATGAAAATGCTTCAGTTTAGCACCCATATACATCCAAGCCTAATCATTATTCAGCTATGCAGATGTAATTGACAAACACCCAGGATTCTTTTGACATCACAGATTACACCCAGGATTCAGCCATGCATGTCCCTCCCCCGACGTGTGCACTCGGGAACCCGTGTTACATGCGTGGACGGAGGGCGTGGCGGAACAGATGCCATATAAAAAAAAGCTATTCAGATGTTAAATTCCGGTTAATTGTATCCATATCTTTGGGGAGGTCTCGAGGCTGAGGTTGAACATAGATAAATCAGCTTTTGTCCTGTTGGGTTTGGTGGAGGGGGAGATTGATTTGTGTGCAAGAAGGATGAGGTCTCCTCGGGGGGATCTTCTGATGCGGTATCTAAGCATCCCATTGGTGGAAAATCGTTTACGTGCTGCGGATTGGGTACCTATGATTGAGAAATTGGAGCAGAGGCTTGCAGGGTGGAAATCAGTCTGCTTGTCAAGGGGAGGCTGGTTAGTTATGCTGAAATCGGTGCTTTCAACGATCTCGATTTTTTCCTCTTGTCAAAATTGCTTGTGGGGCTGAAACAAAGAATGGAATCCATAATGAGGTGATTTTTCTAGTCGCCATCTAGGCAATCAGGTGGCTTTTGGTGGACTGGAATTTGATGTCGTGTCTAAAGGAGGAAGGCGGACTTGGCGTGTGCAGTTTGGAGGAGATGAACAAGGCCCTGCTTGACAAATGGGTTGCTAGAATCTGAGGCGATTGTGATAGCCTCGTCTGCAATCTAATCAGGAAAATCTATGGATCCAGTACTTCTTTCCCTGCTAGTGTGGACCTTGGTGTGATGCCTTCATATTTGTGGCAGGTAATAAGCATGGAGGCACATGAACTTAGACCTTTTTTGAGACTAGTGGTGGGCCATGGTGTACGTGCTTTCGATTTTTGACCGAAAACTGGAGTGAGGGAATGTGTTTTAGCAGCAAGATATCCACGACAAAGAGCATTGACGTTGCACCCGGAGTGCTCGGTGGCAGAAGCGTGGGGTGAACATTCTTTCTTCCGTAATTTAGACCTGAACTCTCATATCAATGACTGGAGGAGCTCATGACTTTGCTCGGGGAACTGGAGGGGTGGCTGTGCTTACTGACGGTCAGGACTACTGGACGTGGCATGATGGGTCATATTCGGTAGGGAAGGCTTACAGAACACTCAGGGGGTCTACGATCTTTGATCTTAGAGGGTTTGTGGCTAACTGCAAGCATTTTTGGAATTGGAATATTCCAACTTGAGTGAAGGTTTCCCTTTGGATTCTCATGAGGGGTAGACTGTTGACGAGAAATAGGCTCGGGCGCTTCACACCTAGGGTGAGCCATGTTTGCTCTAGATGCCCAGAGGCCATGGATGATATTGAACATTTGTTCTTCTCATGCTCTGGCTCGATGGAAATGTGGAATCTTGTTGGCAATCAGGAGGTGAGGACAGGTGACGCGTAGGGATTTTGGGAATCAATTGGTTCGGACTGGAGGGGCATGGAGGAGGGAAGATAAAAAATATTGCAGTCCTTTGGGCTATCTGGTTGGCTCGGAGTGGGTTGATCTTTTGACAGGCTCGATTTCTGAGTGATAATGTTGTGGCGCATGCAAATGTAATGTATGAGAGCTGGACTTTGTAATGCATAATCTGTGACTCGTGGCTGTATTAGGTGTAATTTTTTTCTTTGTCTTAGGTGAATAAACGATGAAGTTTTTGGGCTTACACCTATACGATGTACGCCCTTTTTTCTTTCAAAAAATTGTATCCATATGGTTGGGAAAAATGAATGACTTGATATTCATAAGACCTTGGGCCCTCTTATATAGGAGAAAAGCCTGTGGGTAAATAGAACAAGAAATACATGAAGAAAAGAAATAGATAAATAACATCAAAGATATATAATAATCTCAACCCTCCCCCTTAAGCTGGAGCATATATGTCTATCATGCTCAGTTTGGAATAACATCTTTGGAAAGGGACATTAGTAAGTGCTTTGGTGAAGATATCAACATTTTGATCTCCAGTAAAAACATAAGAGGTAAATATGAGACCTTTCTGAATCATGTCTGTGGTATAGGGGCAATTCACTTCTATATGCTTTGTTCGTTTATGGAAAGCATGATTATTTGCAATAAATAGTGCTGCCTGATTATCACATTGAAGCTGCATAAGAAGAGGTACATCAACAATAAGCAGTCAGAACTGACATGACCCACATCATCTTTGTGCATCCCTGCACCCATGGCACTGTATTCGAACTCTGCTCTAGATCTAGCAACCACGATCTGCTTCTTACTTTTCCATGATAGAGTGACTTGCCAACAAATATAACAAATCCAGAAGTAGCTTTCTTGTCCCTAGGGAATCCTGCATAATATGCATCTACACATCCTGTAACGTCCAGAGACATACCTCTGCTGAATAAAAGACCAGTACCTTGTGAAGATTTCAGATATCTCAAAATCATATACACCGCCTCCATATGCCCCTTCCAGGGCTGCTCCATGAATTGGCTTACCTTGTTAACAACGAAACATATATCTGTCCTGGTGATGGTAGCATATAGGAGCTTCCCCACTAGCTCCTTGTATCTCCTCTTATCTATCTCGTCAGTATCATCATCATACAATCTCATACTCGGATCCATAGAAGTAGTAACAGGCTTGCACCCTGTCATACCCGTCTCTGATAGAAGATCAGTAACAAACTTCCTTTGAGTCATCACAAGACCATACTGATTCCTGGCAAATTCTAATCCAAGGAAATATCTGAGATTGCCAATATCCTTGGTCACAAACTGCTGACTTAGGAACCCCTTAGCTTCCTGAATGCCCTGCTCATCATCACCAGTGACAATAATATCATCATACAATTTCATACTTGGATCCATAGGAGTAGTAACATGCTTGCACCCTGTCATACCCGTCTCTGATAGAAGATCAGTAACAAACTTCCTTTGAGTCATCAGAAGACCATACTGATTCCTGGCAGATTCTAATCCAAGGAAATATCTGAGATTGCCAATATCCTTGGTCACAAACTGCTGACTTTGGAACCCCTTGGCTGCCTGAATGCCCTGCTCATCATCACCAGTGACAATAATATCATCAACATAGACAAGAATAGCAACTGTACCTCTCTGTGTCCTCTGAACAAAAAGTGAGTGATCCGCAGTGAACCGAGTAAATCTCTGATGCTCTATCATCTCTGAAAGCTTATGGTACCAAGCTCTCAGAATCTGCTTCAGGCCGTAAATCGCCTTGTGGAGCCTACACACCTTCTGAGACTCCCCCTAAGCCGTAAATCCTAGTAGCTACTCCATATAAACCTCCTCGTGTAAATCAGGCCATTCACGTGAAACAACAACTGATAGGAGAATGCGCAATGTTGAGTTTCTGGCTACAAGAGAGAAGGTGTCCTGATAATAAACCCCATGGCAATCCACACTGCCATTGCTTTACCGTAAAGATCCATTTGCACCCTACCACCGATGCACCTGGAGGAGTAGAAACAACACTCCAAGTACCACAAGACTGCAAAGCTACATTTCCTCCTTCATGGCAAGTCGCCAACTGCTAGTTTGCATGGCCTCCTGATATGCACGTAGAATAGTAACAGCTGATAGACCCATAATAAACCTCCTGTATTCGTTTGAATGATGGTCCAATGAAACACGTGAAACTAGAGGATATGTGACACAATTGCGATGCGATTTCCTCAGTGCAATAGGTATATCAAGGTTATCAGCCTCGTTGTTCTCTGATACTACCACCTCCTGGGTATTATCCTATGGATCAAGCATAGAACCAGTACCGTCAGTAGAAACAACGTGTTCATCACGTGCCTGGGGCATGCTGGATGACGGGGAAGGTAAAGAAACAGAGGGGCGAGTAGAAGACCTGCGAATATAGAACCGAGGTAGGAATTATGTCAGGGTAGACGGAGGTGGAGGTGGTGGAGGCGGTGGAGGTGGTGGAGACTTAACATGTGGAGACGGCTGTGAAACCAACGGAGGTTCATGAACAAAGATATCCTCACCAGAGTCAGGACTTGTCACCTGTTAGAGAAAAATACATAATAGACTAAAAAAATGTGACATCAACACTAACATAGTTGTTGGAGTATTTGTTATATGTGTAACATGTATGGGATATGGGTAAATGGATCTCTCCAAGATCCATTTACCCCATTCAGTTAGTTAGTCCCACATCTACCGGTTTGGAGATATGCGGATTCAGTGGGGGCTATATATAGACCCCCACACCCTTGTAGTCAGATGAGAAAAACACAATGAAGCATACGACCCTTTGAGGCCTTCTCTCGTGGTTTCATCCTGCTCCTTAGAGAGTATGGTTCCACGTAAAAATCTTTGTTTCCATATTTTATCTTTCTGTCCTTTTATGCTCTGTTTATCAAATCGCTTCCGCATTCCTATTTTCTAACAATAGTATTTTCGCCCAACAGGATCAAAACATCTATACCCTTTTTAGGTACGAGAGTAACCAACGAAAACACATTTGACAGCTCTAGGAGAGAGCTTGTCACGACCTGGAGTAAAATTGTGGACAAAAGCCACAGATCCAAATACCCTGAGAGTAAGGGAGAATAAGTCCTTCTCGGGAACATCAAGAAAGGAACTTTTTCTCCTGTGATAGTAGATAACATGCGGTTTACTAAGTAACAGGCAGTGAGAATTGCACCATCCCAAAACGAATGAGGAGCTCGACTCTGAATCAAAAGAGTCCTTGTGACATCCAAAAGATGGTGGTGTTTGCGTTCAACAACGCCATTCTGTTGGGAAGTGTAAGCACACGAAGTCTGATGGACAACACCAAGGGAACTGAGAAAGGTAGACAAATGTAAAGTATAAAACTCCAAGGCATTGTTAGTACGAATGAATTTCAAATTTGCAGAAAAATGTTCATTATCTCAATAAGAAAAGATTTAATAACATGACCAGCTTCATACTTATTCTTTAACAGAAAGACCCAAGATAATATGGATAAATCATCCACAACAACCATATAGATTTGATGTCCATGATGTTCCGGAACACGACTAGGACCCCCATATGTCAAAATGAAGAAACTCCAACAGACGACTACTGTGACGACTCTGATTACTCGGAAAAGAGGAGCGATGATGCTTACCAAGCTGACATGTCGAACACTCTAAGGTAGTACGAGTAGAGATCTGTGGGAGAACATGGCACAGCTTCTGTAGACTCAAATCGAAGATGCCACAGGAAAGGAGAAACAAATCCTGAAGGAATAGTAGCAACACTAGCGCAAGGAGGCTGAACAGGTCTGTACAACCCTCTCTATTCATGGCCACATCTAATCACCCTCCCCGTGAGTATGTCCTGAAACATAAGAGAAGATGAGTCAAATATGGCATGACAATGCAAATCTTTTGTAATATGGCTAATAGATAAAAGAGTCATTTGAAATGATGGAGCATGTAAAACATTTTGTAGACACATTGAAGAAGCTTACAATCTCCCCCTGACCAACAATGGGTAGATGATC
Organism: Ottelia alismoides; assembly: GCA_037367405.1. Taxonomy (NCBI): domain Eukaryota; kingdom Viridiplantae; phylum Streptophyta; class Magnoliopsida; order Alismatales; family Hydrocharitaceae; genus Ottelia; species Ottelia alismoides. The sequence goes on from JAZKJV010006401.1 coordinate 41,548, forward strand.
TCCATTAGCAATCACAACTGATCTACCAGGAGGAATAGACCTGTAGGAAGTAAACTGTGCACGATCTCCACACATATGATGAGATGCTGTAGAGTCCATGATCCAATCAAACAGATCTGAACTGCTACTACTGGTAAGTGCAAGGGCAATACCTAACGAACTCGAGAAGGCTCCGGCTGCATGAGCTATATCTGAAGATCCTGCAGTTGAAATAGTAGGTGTATTCATCATCTCTCGTAGTCTCGACACAATATCATCAAAACGGGCATCTTGCATCGAAGCAAGAGAAGAGGTAGATTCGATCTGCTCAGCAACTTGTGCAGTCGCAGGATATCCATGATTATCATAGCATGTCTCCTCAGAATGACCAGGACAATGGCAATGTGCATATGGACCTCGTTGACGTCCTCCTCCTCGCCCACATGGTCGTCTACCACGAAACTGTGTAGTACCTCCTCTGCCGCGAGTGGCTTCCATAGCAGAGGGAGTCTGGGCGACAATAGTAGTAATTCTGCTCAGCCTCTTGTAGACCTCCTACATTGGAGGTATCATCTCTCCAGTCAGTAGTTGAGTACGTGTGGCATCATACTCAGAGTCAAGAGATGTCAGAAAGACTCCTGTCATGGTAGCATTCCGATATGCATGCTGCTGCTGCTCAGTGCTAGTAGATATGGGCATAAAGCTATGCAGACACTCAAACATGCCTCTAAGATGCGAGAAATGTGCATGAAAGGTCAATCATTCTGCTTGGTCGAAAAAAAATATCAAATTGTAACTGTAGAATTTTGCTTTCATTCTTTGCATGCCCATACTAAAATATCCCACAGAGCCTTTGCTGTGGGTTGATTGACAATATCATTGGCAATCTCCGTGGTGAGCGTCCCGAAGAGCCAAATGCGAGCATATGCATCATCTTGTTTCACATTAGTCCCAGTCTTGTCATCCGGCTCTGGATCCGTCAGAATGTGCTCCTTGTTATGGCACTGCATTAAGGTGCGAAACTGCATGGACCATAACTCGTAGTTCGTCCTGTCCATCTTCACGATGGGAGCTAGTCCCTTGAAGGCACCAACCGATGAAAAACGTCACCCTTGTTTTTTGACATGGTAGCAAAAATTGCTGTTGTCCGGAACAAAACTGAGGAGCAGACTGTTGTGAATGAGTCTACACAATCATATTGGAGGATCGGTTGTCTTTGTAGACTCATACAACCATCCTCTTCTCTTGTCATTGTAGGCTAGATGCATAAATCGTGATTTATATGTTGAAAAATCACGAACCCCGACCAAGATTGGCCGTTGGCTGTGCGTGCGCAAGGGTAGCAAATCTACACGCAGTTGTGCACTAGAGCACGAGCACAGATGCATGCTTCTACGTGCAGTAGCATGCTGGTGTGCGCTGAGCGATTGCGCAGATGGATCCGCAGATGCGTTGAAGCCTTAGACATGCAGATGAAGGCGCAGGCGTAGATGCGTGCTGGAGGCGCAGATGCGCATGCGCATAATGCAAATGCACGCTGGGGGCGCATGCGTACGACGCAGATGCGCAGGCAGGGGCACAACGCGTGGCGCAGGCGACACATGTTGGTGACTAGCGATGCACGGGGGAGGGGGGTGTAGGGTTCGGGTTAGGGTGGGATACGAGAACCCCAGTCTAGAGCCGTTTCTCTGATATCATGTTGAGAAAAATGAATGACTTGATATTCATAAGACCTTCGTGCTCTCTTATATAGGAGAAAAGCCTTGAGTAAATAGCACAAGAGATACATGAAGAAAAGAAATAGACAAATAACATCAAAAAATATAATAATCTCAACACACATAACACCTTGTTTACTTCAAAACCCATGTATCATGAATGATAACCCACGCTTTAACATAGCTTCCCCACCGCTAAATTTCTGCCTCCACTAACCTTCGCTGCTGCCACATGCCTTTAATAACCCTTCAACACCTCATATGCTCTTTATCGCCTTCACGCCCACTTCTTGCCCTAGTTCCTGGTTGCCATCTCTACTGATCTTGTCTCCCATTATTGAAGTTTATATGCGATATATGATGTTTCCTTCATGTATTGGGGTTGATTTGACAGGTTCTATGCTATATGTAACTTTACATTTTCTAGCGCTTTGCTTGCCTTGAGCGAGCACCTGTGCATAAGTGGTACCATCTCTTATTGTTGCTTGAGACTATTTCCTATTGTTGCATTTGATTGTCTCTAGCTGCTGCTTGGGATCATCTTTTACTATTTTTTTCGATGATCTCCTACCACTTCTTAGGATTGTCTCTTGTTGTTACTTGGGATCATTTGCTGTTGATGATTAGGATGTTCTTCTATTGTTGCTTCAAATGTTCTCTCGCTACTACTACTAGAGATCATATCTTTCTATTACTTGGGATAACCTTCTGCTACAATTGCTTGAAATTTTCTCTTATTGCATGTGGGATTTTCTCCGACTACTAGTGTAATGTTATAGACGCTGTGAATGAGACAACAACCCAAGTTTTCACTTCCACCCAAATCCTACTAACCCATTTCTAACCCATTTGAGAAGAAGAGCCTCGTTCATCATTTCCAAATGTGAAATACCCTGGCCCCTGTCGATTTTGGCACTGTACATGTCTCCCATTCAACTAGGTGCACCCCTGATCCATCCTGGTCTGATTTACCCCAAAGTAATCTCTACATGATCAGCTCCAGCCTGCTTTTGTTATCAACGGGAAGGAGACGAGAAGACATGAAGAAAACAAGAATAGCCGAGAGAACTGCCTTTACAAGCACCAAACGCCCGCCATGGGATAAAATAGCCGCCTTCCAACCGGAGAGTCTCTTCTCCATCTTCTCTATGATAGACAACCAATCAGACATCTTAAGCCCCCCCCCCCCCCCCCCCCCCCCCCCTCCCCCAATCAAGGGAAGGCCAAGGTAGTGGATCGATAGAGAGCCGCGTTCTGTCCCCAGCTCCCCACAACATGCATGTGCATCTGTATCAGAAAGGCCAAAAGGGATAGTCGTGGACTTACCATGGTTCAGAATATGTCTAGATATATCACCAAAGAGCTCCACGATTATAGCCCAAGTCACATTTACTTAGTGTCCTGCCCGCCTTTGCCTCTTCCTGCCCGCCTTTAATAAAAAAGATGGTGTCCATGTTCAGTCCCAAGTCACATTTACTTAGTGTTCATTTGATCTCGCCATTGGATCTGTTGGACTATATTTAGATGGGTCTTTGGATTTCTTCAAGACCTGATTACACTACTCCTTTTATATTTTCAATAGGGTCTATTCTCCTATAAAGTATGACTGCACCATTCTGTTGGGAACCACAGAAATCCAGTGTCTGATGTTAATGATGCTGTGATTGTCTCTATTTAATTATTTAACATACAACATTTTTGTAAATTTCTTTAAGTTGTCACAAACTCAATTATCATGCAGCCTTTGACGTACATATTGTTCCCATCAAATTGTGGATGTTGAAGGAAATTTTGTACCAAATTCACGACAATTTTGCCCTATTTCAATTGGCCTTTTTTCTCCAGTTGCACCTTCGAGGTCATTGGTCCAGTATTATTTCTAGGATTAATGTTCATTTGTATTTGTTTATCCATTACAGAGCAAATGGATAGTGGCTTCTCTTTTTGGGGTATTTATACTTTGGAAACATGATGCGGAAGTCCTGTGGGCAGCAATGGGTTCTGTTTTGAACGCATGGCTTTCTATTACCTTGAAGCGGATAATCAATCATCAGAGGCCTGTTCCCAATTTGAAATCTGGGCCCGGGATGCCCTCTTCGCATGCTCAGTCCATCTTGTATGCTTCGGTGTTTTTGGTTCTCTTCAGTAAGTTTTTTTGACTTTTACTCACCTTTTGAATACTTCATCGTATCTCCGTGATTCTTGTAGCAACCTGAAGTTTTGTTATACAAAAAAGAATGTATAGGGACTTTTCTTTTATGTTTGCACTACAATGCAAAATTTAGCTAATATGCACATCTAATGGATAGGGAAATATCGTGGCAATGCTTAAAGTAATTTATCTCTTGATAATAGAGAAGGGTTGAGTTAGTTAGGTAATTGGATCTCTCCAAACTCCAATACACCCCTTTTGTTTTTTAGTCCCACAGACCACCTTCCACTCTTGTTTTTCAGTCCCACCTTTTCTAATAGTGGTATTAAGTATTGTAGCCATAGAGAAGAACACTGTAAAGATCTGAACTAGAGATTTGCCTCTTCTGTAGAGCAAAGCAACCCTTTAGTTTCGTCATAGACCAGCACTGGCTTCATGATCGACACAATGAAACATAAAGAGGGAACCTAATAAGAAGAAAGGGATAGGTAGTCAGTGCCCTCTGCTGCATTACCCATTAAATGAAAAAGATGAGAGACATGAGGGCTATCGCTTGGGGAGAGGAGAGGCCTACCGCTCGGGGAGAGGAGAGGAGGCTCGCTAGGGGGTGGGGGACACTTCCACTGCGCCGCCTGGTGTTTTCATACCACCGTTCGGAGGAGGTGGAGCAGCTACCAACTCACCTTCGGGCCTCCTCTGCCTCCGCCTGGGGTTTTTCAATCCGTAGGGCTGCTTCGAGATCTCTTCTTGCGCCACTAGAATGGCTGCTGCTGCTGCATCTCCCGCAGGTGCTTCCTAGTCTTGATGTGACTGCGTCGGTGCTTCCTTCTCAAGTTGCAGCCCCGTATAGGAGTGCTGATGCTATTGTGTCTTCGCTGGTGTTTCCATGTCTGGTTTCTGTAGGTCACCCAACATCTGGAGGGGTGGATGCATGGTGTTCTTCCGCTGGTGTCGTGACTCTGAAATGTTCTTTTGCTGATTAAACAGATGGCATCTTTTTTTGAAACGTAATTTTCCCTTCAATTTTGTGATTACATCGAAATAGGAGACAAGCGGGCAAGAAGCTGCACCACTAGTCCTTTTGCTGATGTGTTGGTTGGTGGGTGTCATGGTGGGGGCTCGACTAATGTTGGACGTAGGAGGGAGGACTTTCACAGTTGTAAGGTGTGGCAGAGTGGTCTGGTTTCTCCAGCATCGAGTTTTCATTGCTAGAAGTGTACGGAGTGGTGCCCCTTGCATCGGCACTGTAATGTGTGATGGCCTCGGATGACCCTCACTGTGAAGTCAGAGTTGCTTTTGGGCACCGAATCCTTGGGCCAGAGGTATCCGTACCTGATTGTATTGGTGCCCGATGGAGTCCTCATGGAAAGAATTGGTTGTTGTCTTAGATCTTTCTTCATTGAACACTTTTTGGGATATGGTTCCCTTGGAGCCAGTGTCCGCTTGTGTGAGGGGTTCTTCTGCATCACAAGAGAGGATTTTGCTAGCGATCGATGAACATATCTTTGGCGTTCTTCTGCACCACATGTTTCTAGAATGGTTCTGTTCTTTGGAAGGTTAGGAGGACATTATGCGTCTCTGGTATGCCGTTCACCTCACGACATATTGATTGTTTCCAGAGCGCTGTCGCTAGTGAAGCTAGGGTGGTAGAAGTCGTCTTTGATGGGCTTTGTCTTGGAGAGGGCATTCATGTTGTGATCGCGGTTGAAGGATGCACAACCACATGGTGTTCTGAAGTGGTGTTCATGGTTGGTCAAACCTCTTTTCAATTGATGCTTGAAGAGTGTTTGCCGCTGCCACCTGTAAGTGGTCCTTTCTCCACTGAGCCTTTTGTCGAAGAAGGAATGTCGGAGGGCTCCTCGGAACCTTTGACCGTCTACTCTGACTGGCTTTTGGATCCTTTTGTGATGCTCCCCGATGATTCAGATACTCAGCAATCCGATCCATGCATACAATTCCACATTAGAAGTACGAAAAGGTGGGGAAGAATAGCATGAATGACAGTAGAAGTGCAAAAGCTTTTCCATTAACATTCATTATCATATCCATTTTCACCAAATATCATACATGCAACATGAAAGTGTCTGTCCACATATATAATACAAATCTATCAGAAAAGTACATGTAAAGACAACAAAAAGACCACAAAAATGTACAATACCCAAAGGTAAACTATCACAAAAGTAGTGAATCTAAAACCAACTGCTCACCGTTGCAGATGCTCCTGCAGACCTGCCAGATTCACGAAAATGGATACATCATGAGCAAAGTTGCCCAGTACGGTGCTAAAACAACTAAACACAAGAGAACTAGAGATTAGAAAGCGTCAAAAGAAAGGTATTGTGTAAACCCACTTATTGTAATACAACCGAGTATTAGATTTTTGATCCTTTTTCTTGGTGATATCGATATCGTGGATAGTCTGTGGTCTTGATCCACACATGACCTCACACTATAACTCTAAGGCAATGGTTCCTTATGGTTGGGGTCCCTCTGTAAGCAGGCAATGGAGTACAATATCTTAGCTTAGTTCCCAACACATCTACTACTTGTCCTTGATTCAATTCAGTAGTCCTACAATTTATCGAATGCCAATTCAATCCCACACTTAACCTTATGCCAACTTCCACCTCACCAATCTATAACCAAATTGGGAAAATAACCATATTCGTGAAACCATCCCGAATCTCTTTCTTCTCCGATACATGCAACTCTCGGTCTCCTCGCTTAGAGCCAACCACTTTGAATACCAATCTATGTGGTCTATACAAACCAATATCTAAGTGCCAACATTAAGTGAAAGAAGCGAAACGTATATAACTAACCGTAACTACTTGGCTCTGTGCTTGAAGTACTAGGCGCATGGCACTGTAAGTACTGAGGCTGAATACCCCACCAAGGGTACCTCGATGTGCAAAGTAGCTTGTCCCCCGATAAATGACCTGCATAATTGCTGTCATTTAAGCTCTTACCCGACGCCGCAAGGGTGCATGTCCCTTCCTTTGGTGACGCTACTCCAACTACTCCCATGCCATTGAAATTAGGAGACATTGGCATGAAACTGAAACTATAACGAGAATTCAACTAGTAGTCCTACGAGCCAGAACTTTGATATGAAATCTTGAAGTATAAGCATGATGCTCACAATGCTTATCCTCACCGGTCCTCACCGTATATGCATATATTTTGTTTTCAAAAGTGAGCCCATTTCATTCTATTGCAGATTTTATGAATTGTATAAGGCATTTATCATGATCCATAAACTTTAGATAAATATACTCTTTTTGTAGTCCAATTTAGTAATTTATTAAGTCCAAATGGGCCCACAGATCTAGAATGGTTCATATATTTTTGTTAATCGATCAGTACTTGACGATGATGTTCTGGAGTTGCACCGATCGATCATCGCAACATGTATGACCGATCGACATTGATCGATCAACATAAATTGCACGGTCGATCAATGCTGATCGATTAGCACAAACTAGTTGATCGATCAGACATGGGACAGTACACGGAACCACTTCGACGTCTCACGACGTTGCTCCGATTGACGATCCAACTACACCATTGTGTTCCTACTGTCACATACATCACAAAAAATATATATCATCCACTCACAAACCATGGATCACCACGAAAACCCAAAACATGATGCAATAGGTTTCTCATTTTGCCAAAATTGCATCGTATCGCGATGAAAACATTGGCATATGGTAGAATACACCCTCATAACCCACGATGTGAAAATCTCTTGAATTTGACAACAAGAGAAGGGTTAAAAACCGTACCTCGAGGTCGTTCCCTTGCAACTCTCCCTCGCTCGGATTGGATGTTCCACAACGTTTAGCGTGATTCCACACCCTCTACGTGACTCCCCCACGTCAAACTATTCGAGACGGTGCCCTCAGATCTCTGATCGGTTGTCGAAAATGTCTCCGATAGCCAATGTGTTCTGGTTAGCCGGACCACCTGGGCGCACCCTCCTTTATATAGGGTCGAACCCTAATCGGATCCAGGTCCTCTGATAGTATTTTACCCATAACTTCCTCATACAACTCTGATTTCAATGTTCTTAGGCTCGTTGGAAAGACCTTGATGAGTACTACAAGATAGGATGATCATTTATCTCATTTGAACACTGGATTAGGTTGAAAACTTAAAATGAATGAGACGTGATACTTAGGTCTTGTACCTTTGCTTGGGATAGAGTGTCCCTGACGCATTGTACATGTAGACCTTGGTTTTTTGGTGGCTATAGCTCAGACTCAGTTTCGGCCCCCTCGTGGCTTGCTTACCTGGTGATGTGAGGGTGGGATGGGTGTTGGTTATTGTGGCTGCAAATGGGGTGATGGGCAATGAGACCTTTCATATTGAGATACCTGGAGCTATGGTTCATGCTCCACGGTGCGGAGGAAAAAATCCTCTCGACCTTGGGGTTTTGAGCTACTTGCTCTTGCCATCTGCAAGGTGGACCGATGTAGGGTTCTTATGCGTGGCCACAAATGATGGTCACTTGGTTCGTGGCCACATCTGATGGTCGTGTCCATGATCGAGGTTGTGGATGATGGGGTCCTGGCAGAAATGTGGTCAGATTCTATTGAGTGGAGGGCTATGATCCAGTGAGTCGAATCTTTCTGTGGTAAAGTCTAAGCAACGAGGAAATTTGGCGGGTTGTGTGGGGGTTCTATTGGTTGGGACATCCCCTACTAGAGACAAATGAAGTTTGTCACATGGAATATTCAAGGCCTTAGCCTAGCAGATAGGAAGAAGGTGGGTGCACTCTTGGAGATGTGGAAAGCAAATGCGTTGTGCTTGCAGGAAACATAGTTAAACTTGGGACGACTTATACTAGCATGATCTAGTTAGTTCTCGATTCACCTATTACAAAGTGTTGCTGTCTGTTGGTGCTTCGAGGGGTATGGTTGTTTGTTAGAGTAAGGAACTCGTTGAGCTCGTGGATTCAGTGTTTGACACCAAGGTCCTATTGGCAGTGTTGTGAAGGATTTCAGATGACTTTTTCATCTTGATGTTAGCAGTATATGGTCTTACTGGAGCCATGTCTCCTATGATGCGGGAGGAGCTTCGTTTGTTATGTGCGTGCTTTCCGGACCTTGCTTGGATTGTTAGGGGTGACTTCAATGTCACTCTTCATGCTACAGATCGACTACACGATAGGGGTGGTTTGGACCCTAACTCCCCGACTTTTTAGGACTTTATTGCCGAGTTAGAGACGAAAGTTTTGGATGCGCTGAAACTTAAGTATACTTGGAGGAGCTCCATCTTACGATCCTGCTTGGACTGTTTCCTCGTCTCAACCGGTTTGTTGGAGTGCTTTCCCTTGAGATCTGTGATTTCACTACCTAGATGACATTTAGATCATATGTCCATCTGTTGGGATTTGAGGGACGATCGTCCCGAAAGCATATTCCGTTTTGAGCGTATTTGGCTATAGGATGAGGGGTTCCATGACAAAGTCAAAAGTTTCTCGAAGGAAATAAAGGTGGAGAGTTCGACATCTCAAAGGTTCGCTACGAAGCTCAGGGCCTTATGCATCATGCTTATTGAGTATAAGAGGGAGTCACGGATGCGTCGTGGTCAGAGTAGAGATGTGACACAGGATGAGGTGGTCTGGATCATCTTGAGGACTCCAGGGAGCTGTTGGTGGAGGAAGTGGTCAATAGATGCTAGTTTAGTCGCGTTATTATGGAGGATGATGAGATACATGAAATTGAATGGAGATGTCGATCAAGACAGAGGTGATTGAAGGCATGGTTTTTAAAAAACGTGAGGCGGATTGAGGCGGTTTTCCCTTGACGAGATGAAGCGTAAGCATCGAGGCGATCAAGGCTTAAGCTTCAGTTTATATGTAAATATATATATAATACAATTAAGCATAATTGTATACATTTATAAAATCATAAATTGAGATATTCTCTAACATATTCACCATATATGTTATAAACACGAGAATCTATAATACCCTTTTCATGATTTGCTTTGAATCATAACTCGTATTATCATCTATATACAATGCAAAGCTTATTATGACCTCCATTATTGTTGGCGTGGTGAAGTTCTTGTCGATATACACCGCTTCCCTTTATGTGCATGGGTGAAGCAAAATTATGACTAACATATATATTATTAAAACACACAACATACAATATGTTTATGTTGTATTATATATTATATGACTAACACTTAAGATGCTTTGAATCTTAACCGTCTGATTTGCTAAACCCAGTTGAAAAACAGTTGTATGTAGCCCTCTATCGCATCATACCTTACTAGCATGGAGATCTCGCTACCATCATAAAAATAATATATACAATAATAAAAAATTGAGTATCAAACATGTGCAACCTAAGGCGACGCCTTAGGATCACCTCATCACCTCAACACCTCGAGGACCACCTCAACGACTCGAGGTGCATGCCTCACCTGGGTTGCTTAAGGTGGATACCTCGAGGCGATTTTCTTGGAAAATGGCCTCGAGGTGTACACTTCAGTGCCTCGAGGCACATTTTTTAAAACCATGGTTGAAGGAAGGGGATGCAGACACCACATTTTTTCACGTGTTGGCAAATGGTCATAGAAGGGAGAACATGATCCACTCGATCGAGGTAGATGTGGAGGAGATTAAGGGTGATTGCCCTAGTAGGAATGCAACTAAGAGGCATTATGTATAGTTTAGCAAACGAGCTCCTAGGAGTGGTGTGAGATGGTATGTAAGAGATATCTTACAAATGCCTGAGAGTATGTATTTGATTGTCTTTTGGGAGTAGGTATTCTCAAGGCTCTCCCACGTCGCTTTTGCAGTTTCCTTGTAAAGAAGGTTGGAGGCTATATTCGTGTCGACACTGTTGGTCAACCAAGTATGTTAGAGTAAAACAATACTCTGATGTGTTATTCCATAGAGCCCTCGGGTCTCTTATATAGGGAGAAAACCCTTGGGTAAATTACAGAGTCTTACAAAATATAAATAGAAATTACGGAACAATAAAACGTAACATATATATAAGTCTCTACACTCCCCCTCAAGATGGAGCATAGATATCTATCATGCCCAGCTTGGAAGAACATCTCTGGAAAGGTCCTTTGAGCAGTGGTTTGGTGAATATGTCAGCCGTCTGATCCTCTGAACTGACATGAGAGGTGGAAATGAAGCCCTTCTGAATCATGTCTCTAGTAAAATGACAATCCACCTCGATGTGCTTTGTTCTCTCGTGAAAAGCCGGATTATTGGCAATAAACAATGCTGCCTGATTGTCACATTGGAGATTCATAGGCAAGGGGACATCTACAGTCAAATCTTCTAAGACTGCTCTAACCCACATCATTTCTGCAGTTGCTTGTGCCATGGCTCTGTACTCGGATTCCGCACTGGACCTCGCCACAACAGTCTGTTTCTTGCTTTTCCAAGAAATTAAAGAGCTTCCTATAAAGATAGCAAATCCAGAAGTGGATTTACGATCCCTTGGACATCCTGCATAATCTGCATCTGCACAAGCTGAAATAGATAGATCCGTATCTTTCCTAAATAGCAACCCTGTGCCTGGGGAAGACTTCAGATATCTCAATATCATATACAAGGCATCCATATGAACTTGCCTTGGCTGCTCCACAAATTGACTCACCCGGTTTACTGCAAAGGCAATATCCGGTCGAGTTATAGTAATATATAAGAGCTTACCCACCATCTCTCTGTACCTTCTTTTGTCCACCTCCTCGGTATCATCATCGTACAGCTTCATGCTTGGGTCCATAGATGTACTTGAAGGTCTGCATCCAGTCATTCCTGCTTCAGCTAGCAAGTCCGTGACATATTTTCTTTGAGTCATCACCATTCCTTGTGCATTTCGTGCAAACTCTATCCCCAGAAAATATCGTATCGTGCCCAGATCCTTCGTAATGAACTGGTTTCCCAACATGGACTTGGTTATCTCAATCCCCTGAGCATCATCTCCTGTGACCAAGATGTCATCAACATATATCATAACAACAACTGTACCTCTAGGGGTCTTCTGGATGAACAATGAATGGTCCGCATTTGATCTCCTGAACCCTTGTTTTTCAATTAGCTGAGACAACTTCTGGAACCATGCTCGGGGACTTTGTTTAAGGCCATAGATAGCCTTATGAAGTCTGCACACCATCTGAGTCTCCCCCTCAGCAGCAAATCTTGGTGGCTGCTGCATGTAGACTTCCTCCTGTAGGTCTCCATACAAAAAAGCATTCTTGACGTCAAGCTGAAAGATGGTCCAGTCACGTACCACAGCAACAGATAGGAGGATGCGAAGAGTGGAGTATCTAGCCACTGGTGAAAAAGTATCCAAGTAATCTACCCCATATGTCTGGGTAAATCTCCGTGCTACAAGTCTTGCCTTGTACCTATCAAGACGTCCATCCGCATGATATTTCACCGTAAAGATCCACTTGCAACTCACCACGGGGGCACCTGAAGGAATGGGAACAAGAGACCAAGTCCCTCGAGACTGCAGAGCACGCATCTCCTCTTCCATGGCTAGACGCCAGCAATCAATCTTCATGGCATCTTGATAGGTCCGTGGAATCTCAACAGACGAGACAGCAGCTACAAACTTCTGGAAGTCCCCATTGAGACGATGAAATGAGACTTGAGAAGCAAGCGGGTACGAAGCACACTGTCGCCTTGGCTTCCTTTGAGCTATAGGCCGATCAAGATCATCTATGACTGGCGGATCCTCCTGTTGTAAAGACTCCTGCACTGGTGCATTGGCTAATCCATCATTAGTGGTAACATCAGAACATACCTGAGGCGTGCTGGATGGTTGGCATGTAGCTTGAGCTGGCCCTGTTCGCCTTGTATAGAACTTAGGAAATGGCATAATTGGTGGTGGTGGTGGTGGTGGAGGTGGATTAGAGGATTGACTCAGACTTGGAGGTGGAGGCACATAGACCTGAGAGTCCGTGGATGTGGAGGAGATCAGTCTGTCACCTGTAGGGGAGAAGTACATGACTGGTTCGAAAAAGGTAACATCAGCACTCACATAGTATTTGTTATGAATGGGATCATAACAACGATATCCTTTCTGTGTCCTGGAGTAGCCCACAAAAACACACTTGATAGCCCTAGGAGAGAGCTTATCAAGTCCTGGAGATAACCGGTGGACAAACGCAACAGTACCAAAGACCCGAGGTGTAAGTGTAAACAAATCTTTGTCAGGAAATAGAAGAGAGAGGAGACTTTTCGCCAAGTACAGTTGTAGGCATGCGGTTAACCAGATAGCATGCTGTAAGGATAACATCCCCCCAAAAGGATAAGGGTGCGGAACTTTGAGTAAGTAATGTGCGAGCAATATCAAGAAAGTGTCTATGCTTTCGTTCTGCAACACCATTTTGTTGAGATGTGTATGCACATGTGGTTTGGTGAATAATACCTTTAGAAGAAAGGAAGCGAGCAAGAGAACGAGTGCAAAATTCCAAGGCATTGTCAGTACGCACGTACTTAACAGTAGACGAAAAAACATTTTGAACCTCATTAATAAGATTTTGAATAACACTTCCTGCTTCTGATTTATTTTTGAGAAGAAAAGTCCAGGACACTCTAGAAAAATCATCAACAACAACTAGATAAAACCTGTGCCCCTGATGATCTGGGACACGACTGGGACCCCAAATATCTATGTGAAATAACTCAAAGGGAGAGCGACTACTCTGACCCTGACGACTGGGGAAGCTGGACCGATGGTGCTTCCCTAACTGACATGCTTCACAACGAAAAGACGAACCCGGAGATATCTGAGGCAGGAGGTGGCGCATTTTCTGTAGTGGCAGGTGACCAAATCGAAGATGCCAGGTATATGGTGAGACGGAGCCCTGAGAATGTAGTGAGACTCCAGCATATGAGGTCCGTACAAGACGATAGAGGCCATTGTGCTCAGAACCACAGCCAATCAGCCTGCCCGTTATGAAAAATAACAGAAGATGGATCAAATATAGCACGACAATGCAAATCTCTAGTAATCTGACTAATGGATAATAGATTCATAGAGAATTCTGGTGCATGTAAAACATTCTGTAAGTGCATAGAGGGCAGCAAATCCGTCTCCCCCTGACCGACGATCGGGGAATGAGTACCATCAGCAATGAGTACAGAGCGACCAGGCTGAACAGCTCTATAGGACTGCAGGATATCTCTATCATGACATAGATGATGGGTGGCTCCAGAATCAACAATCCAACATGTGAGATCATGGTTATGATATGAGACAGGAGGACTACCTGAGGCAGTGGCAGAGGCAGATGTACTGGCAGATGTCGAAGCGGCAATATCAGAGGCGTCAACACCCTCTGACGATGACTGTGGCATGATATCACGAAGTCGTGCCACTAGCTCTTCGAACCTGTGATCTGGAGTAGATGCTGGTGGACCCTGAACATGATCAGCGACACGTGCAGAAGGAGGGAAGCCATGCTTGGAATAACATGTATCCTCCGAATGACCAGTACGACGACAAAATGAGCACGTAGAGCGTATGCGACCTCCGCGGCCACGTCCACCACTTCCTCTGCCACGAAACGAGGACGAACCACCACGTCCCCTGGAAACTGCCATTGCTGACGGAGGTGCAGTCGCTGTATTCGATGGAACAGGTACACGACTGAGCCTCCTGTATACCTCTTCCATCGGTGGGATGGTGGAATCTACTAGGATCTGAGAGCGTGCTGCCTCGTACTCCGGGTCAAGGGCAGCGAGTAGTACGCCAACCATAGTGGCGTTGCGGAACGTCTTCTGCTGTTCCGGCGTGGCTGTGAGCGGAATGGTGCTATAGAGCTTCTCGAACATTCCACGAAGCCACGTGTACAGGGAATGAAGAGGCCTCCCATTCTGCTTCGTGGTAAAGATATCATGCTGTAACTGGAGCATCTTCGTCTCGTTGCGTACCTGAGAGTACGTCATGGCCAAAATATTCCACATCGCCTTGGCGGTGGGCTGGTGAAGGACATCATTCGCTATCTCCATCGTGAGCGTCCCTGAGAGCCAAACCTTGGCATACGCATCATCAGCCTCCCATGAGGCATATATTCCTGTCTTCTCCGGCGGTTCATCCTCGGTAAGAATATGCTTCTTACCACACGACTTCATGAGACTGAGGAACTGCATAGCCCACAGTTCGCAGTTTGTCCCGTCCATTTTGACGATTGGTGCCGAACCTTTGAAGGCACCTATGGCGGACAATTCGACCTTTTGTTCTGACATAATGCCGGAGAAGAACAACTAGTGATAGACCAAGAAAATGTTGTCTACCAAGACCTTTTAGGATTCAAGTGCATATGTAGACGTTATGCACTTGAATCCAACATCTATCCGAGACCGACCGAAGGAGAGGCGCCCCGATGACGAGTAGAGGCTGTGGAAGCCTCTACCGAAGAGAGACGGCGACTGGGAGGGTCCCGGCGGTGGGGCTGGGCAGCGCGGGTGGGTCCCCGGTGGCGGCTGGAGGCCGGGGGCGGAGAGAGGGAGCCGGCGGGATGGTTAGGAGCCCCGCAGGAGGGCTGGCGGGGGCCGGCTGGGGCTGGCGGAGAGGGCTGGGGGGGCGGCGGAGAGGGCTGGGGGCCCGACGGGCTTGTGGGCGGCGGCGGGAGGGGGGCGGGTGGAGAAAACCCTAGGTTAGGGTTAGGGCTCTGATACCATGTTAGAGTAAAACAATACTCTGATGTGTTATTCCATAGAGCCCTCGGGTCTCTTATATAGGGAGAAAACCCTTGGGTAAATTACAGAGTCTTACGAAATATAAATAGAAATTACGGAACAATAAAACGTAACATATATATAAGTCTCTACAAAGTAATTATCTGGCAGTTGTCGACGTACCATGTTTCATAGTTTTTTCCGTCTCCTTGGACAGATCTTTGGTAAGAAGATAGATCTTTTGCAGACCATCTATAAACACTTTGAAGAATCTAGACCATAAAACATAGTTCTCGGAGCCCTTGGGTTTAACAGAAGTGCCATGTATCATCATAGAAGGAGTATGGTATAGGGCCTTGGTTTCTGTAGATGTCATGGTGGTCGTAAAGGTAAAAAAAGACCTAGATAGTCCTTGTAGTCTCACGTGTCATGTAGACCTAGAAAGACATCGATTCCATAGTCCAACAGAAGTAGAAAGAGCGCATTGTTGATATGGTGTGATTGGGCTGATATGATGCGACGGTAGTAGAAAGAGCGCAGTGCAAGAGTAGCAGAAAACCGCTGGGGCTGCAAGTAGGCGGGAGGTCGCTAGGGCGGCGGTGCCTGAAGCAGGTGGGAGGTCGCTAGGGCAGCATGGATTGTGTAGTCAGGGGCAACAGAATGCTACTAGGGCGGGAGAATCGCTAGGTTGCTAGGGCGACAGGGCATGCGGCAGACGGGAGGCCGCTAGGGTGGCATGGCTTATGCAGACAGGAGCAACAACACGGCCCGCTAGGCAGGGGGTGGCCTCACACGCGATTGAGGGAGAGCTTCACGTGCGGTAAGAAACACCCATAAGGGCATGGGGCTTCATGCGCGGGGAGAGGCATAAGGCTGGAGAGGTGTAGGGAGAGGTCGCACGAGGCATGAGGCTTCACGAACTAGGGCACACGCTAGGGCGACAGGGTTTCACGAGCGGGGAGGAAGCACCTGGGGAAGGGAGGGCTTACACGCGGGGAGAGGCCGCACAAGGTGGCACGAGACTGCGGGTTCGACGACCCAAGTCTTGTTGGCGGCGCGGGGCTGGCTGGTAGGGAGAGGAGAGAATTAGGTCAGAACATTGGTCTAGGACCGCTCCTTTGATACCATATTGGGAGAGATAAAAGAATGAAAGAGCATGTTTTATTCTAGAGGTCTAGGGGTCCTTATATAGGACAAAACCCTAGAGAGCTCAAAAGGGAAAAATACACAAGTGCTAGTGGGGGTTACAATGATAAAACAAGAACCAAATGTTTTAAATATTACTAACAATCACCAATTAACATTAATAATGATGTGCTCGATATGTCCGACATGTGCGATATAAGGGTCATAGATTATCGATATGTGTGATCTAAGTCTATATTTGTAAGTTATTTAGTGTTAAAGAACTTGGATGAACTCTATTTCCAATATCTATAAGTCAGCAATCAACATTAACATCGATATGTTCGATATGTGTGATATATGGGGTATAAATGACCAATATGTGTGATATAATTGTGTATTTGTAGGTTATTTGTTGTTTTAATAACTTGGATGATCTTAATTTGCAAGAAAGGTAAAAAATGCTTTTTTGAGCTATTTTCTGGCATTTCCACCGATATTGTCGATATATCCCGATATATCCTTTTCTGGGCAGAGCGATACAATATCGATATCGATATTTCGCGCCTTGATGCATAATCAATCCACTGTTACATGTCCGAAGCATGCATGCTAGATCTTCTTCCCACACCGATGGAGAGAAGAGGGATGAGACGAGGACGACCATCACATGAGAGGGACAACTAGGGTTAATATTCTAAACTAGTGGTCATCAACCCATCTTTTAAGTAGGAAGGGTTGATGCCACTTATATGGTTAGGGTCCAACCTGACCACATAATCTCAATCAATCTAGATCACTTTGTAAGTTAAATTCACATATTGATCCTTGATTAATATGAATCCAATCCACACAATCGACCCCTGAATCAACAATACTTTGATATTACCATCCAGCTAATCCCGATTCAATGTTCTTGGGTAAACTTATATTGGATCAATATATCTTAGATAAGGATATCCCAATCATATTGAATATTCTATTTATGCAATAAGCATTGATACTTTTATGATATTTGTAGAGAAATAACATTTTTATGTATAGTGGCTTATAATCAGACATAATCCAGGATAATGACCACTAAAGGCGGTCTACCTAATATGTCGGATATTATACCTCATCGCTAACCAACATGAATTCTTTCGGATTAATCTCAATTCCATTGAAGGTTTGAAGTTTTGTGAACTGAAATTTGATCCAATCAAATATCATTCAAATGCTCTTTATGCATAGCCACTAGAATCTATCGTGTTTCATTATTTCCTCATAATGAAGGAATATAATCTATTACAATTACACCAACTTCAAGTATTTGCAAACTCATGTATTATATATAATGATAAACATGAATATCCCAAAGTATGCATTTCCACATTTTCTATCTCCTTCCATAGTCAAGTAAAAGAAATCTCATTTGACAATTGGATGACAACATCATCCATATGCTTTCCAAATGCATATATTGATATTCTCGAATATGTACCCTATTTTAAAAATAGGTAATCAACAAATGAATTCCTTTTATTCAGATGTCTCATGAGTGATCTTTATCTCATGATTTATTACATATAGACTTATATGATTTCTTTAGGAGATTGTTATCTCATGTATCCTTATATGTACAGTAGCTTGTCAGATATACAATCCTTGATTAAATCATCATCCTATTGGTCTGCTAAAAGCACTTAATTTGATGTGTAGTTGTATCTATTATCGATTAGAGGATGAATGTCCATCTCATGACAATCTACGATAAATGATTTGATATATCTCGATCTCGTCAAGTTAACCTTTAACTTGGTTAATTCGACATCTCCAGATTTATTTCGTATATAGAGGACTTGCATCAATGGTGAAGGAACCGGGTTGAAGATTGGTGACGATAACATTTGGAAGAAAGATTCTTTTAGATACTTGGGATCTATTTTGCAACGTGACAGGGAAATTGATGGAGATGTTACTCATAAAATAAATGCAGGTTGGCTAAAGTGAAGAGGAGCCTCTAATGTTCTGTGATAAGAAAATTCAAAGTTTGAAAATCAAAGGAAATTTTTACTATAGATCTGAATGTCGGTCTGTGAATCATAGACATGTGCAGAGAATGACAGTAACAGAAATGAAAATATTAAGGTGGATGTGTGGACATACATGTAAAGACCGGATTTAGAATTATGCAATCAAAATGAAAGTTGATGTAGCTTCGATCGAGGAGAAGATGCGAGAAAATCGCTTAAGGTGGTTTGGCCATTTGCAAAGAAGGTCGGCTGATGCACTAGTTAAGAGATGCGAGATTTAGATGTTGAGCGATTTAAGAGAGGGTGAGGAAGACACAAGAAGTGTTGGAATGAGACTATATCCGAAGGGATCTTAGTTTTTTGGATCTAAGCCCGAGAATGACCCAAGATAGATCTTAATGGAGGCAAAGAATCCACGTAGCTGACCCTACTTAATGTGGGAAAAGGCTTTGTCGTTGTTGTTGTTGAGAGGACTTGAGTTTCCATTAAATATCGACCTATGGAGAAGATTGCCTTCTCTTCTTGTATTGGAAATCATTTTATTTGGTAGTATATTCATATATTAGTTTCGTCATTGATCTAAACTTTTAGACCATCAATTATTTATTCATCAAAATAACTGAATCCAACTCTTTAGGTCATTAACTATACAATATCCAATATGGTCAAGTTTTGCAACTCCAATTATATAGAGGAACTTGACTAATCTTGCAAGCTCAAACATGTTTTATTTTAGATATGAAATGATATACATGCAAGTATATGGTTCTTTCATTACTTTTCGATGCTAATGACATGTTGATCATACTCAGAGATATATCTGAGATGATAGATAAAATGCATTTCTAGGTGATATGAAGGATTTAGGTGTTGCTAAGAAAAATCTTGACATGTTCTAATAGGTAGGCTAGGAAACTACAATTAAGACGAAGGAAGTATTTGCAGAATATTTTAGAGCACTTTGGTATATTTGATGCTAAGATTGAGAAGGTTCCTTTTGGGCGCCTATTTCAAGTTATGTGCTAAATTATGTTCCCAGAATGAGAATGAGCATATCTCGTGAGTTCGTTACTCGAATGCAATTGGAAGTTTTATGCATGCCAAGATTTGCACTTGTCCAGACATTGCCTCGATAGTCATTGTAATGAGTAGATAGCTACATGTCAAAATCCTAGTGAGGGACTTTGACTTGCAAAGAAGTGGAATGTAAGATGCATGTGTTTATGTTTGGGTTTCAAGAGGAGTAAAAGTGGTCTGGTCAACTTTGTGGATGTTTATTATACTAGAGATTGAGACAAGAGATCTATGATACTATTGCACTTCTCATTATAGAGGTTGAATACATGGTATCTATGGAGGGGATTAAAAAAACTATGTGATGTTATGGTGTGAGTTAAACTTTGTGGCTTGATCTTAGAATTTCTTTTGATAACTTGTTAGACTTGTTAGTCAGAGCTAGGCTACGGTTGATGCAGCATGATATCAATTTTAGTAAACATTTGTTTTACCATTTTATTTATCATTTGTCTTGTTTGTTTTATTTATTTATTTCCTATGTAAAAGGCTCATTATACAAGGCCTCATTATCCTTTCTTTTTTGTTTTCTTTCTTTCCTTAATTTTAGGAACTTGTTGCTTATTTTGGAGGGAATTAGCCTCTATAAAAGGCCCCCTTGTATTAGGGTTTGGTTCAAGTTGAAATTGAAGTTATTTTTCCCATCCCTAATTCTCTCTCTCTCTCTCTCTCGAATCCCGTGACCCCACTTCCCTTCTCCCCTCGTGCTGCGTTACCCTCCCGAACCCTAACCTTCTCCCCGACGCCGCCTCTTCCCCTCCCCTCCTCTCCAATCCCTCCTCCCGCGCCCCCCCGCACCTTCCCTTTCCCTTCCAGACTTCCCTCCGCACGCCGCTGTCCCCCCTCCCACGCCAACTCCGACGCCTTCCCGCTACGGGTCCGTCGTCCCCACGCACCACCTGGTGCGCCGCCGCCTCACCCCCTTCTTCCCCCCCCCCCCCCCCCCCCCGCCGACTCCCCGCACAATATTAGTTGTGGATTGTTGTATTGTTAATTGGTATGGTGAACGATTGAGATTCCGTGCCACAAATATTGCTATTTATTTCCCATAATCGATAACTATTTGTGTTGCCCTAAGTTTGTGGAGAAATCGGTGCTAAACTCGAGTATCTTAACATCAATTGTTGCTGATTTTTGCGTATCGCATATCATTTAGTTCGACTTTTGTCATTTTAATTCCTTAGTTCAATTGATAGGAACGCCATTTAGTTCATTACTCATTTAGGTTGCATCAATTTGGTATCAGAGCCTAACGATCTTACATCTCACTTGCATTCCATTTATTCATTGCATATAAAAAAACACACAAAACAAAAAAAATCCTCAAACAAAGAAAGCAGAAACCCTAGGATTCCCATGGCCGACAAACCTAGTGCCTCCAAATCCACCTATACCTCACACCCTGAATTAACATTGGAGGCTTTGTTTGCCCAATTACAACACATGGGCAATCAACTGAGCACACAAATCGCCGGAGTAGATCGTCGAGTTACCATCGCACATGAACAAATTGCCACATTGAATAGTCGCGTGCTAGGACCAGACCTGAGTGATGAAACACCCAACAAAGGTCGACGTACTGGCCGGAAACCGCACTCCCGGAGTAGCACTTCCCGTGACTCTAGCTCTTCTACTTCCGACGGACATGTTAGCGAGTATCATTCACAAGAAAGTGAAGAAGAAGGACTAAGAGACTACACCCCTTTCATCCCCAAGACTCAAGATCTACCCACTTCCGGCTATACTTCACAACCTCCTGGCGAATATCAATTCCCACCAGGAAATGGACGTAGGCCCGATGATGGATGGGATCGAGGCATTCGTCTCGATGTTCGGAATTTGACGGAGGACGAGACCCTGATGTCTTTTTGGATTGGCTACAAACCGTCGAACACTTCTTTGTGTAGAAATCTATGCCTAGTGAGCGAAAAGTTCAATTTGTCACCATCAAACTAAAGGGACATGCTCTGCTATGGTGGGACCGTTTGCAATCTGAACGCAAACGGAAGGGAAAAAGGAAGATCCGCAGTTGGAGCAAGATGAAGACCAAATTGAAAACCAAATTCGTGCCGGAAGATTACAAACGAGATCTATACGCACGACTACAATCATGGAGACAAGACACCATGAGCGTGCAGGAATACACTGAAGGGTTCCAATCCCTAGTCCATCGCAACCGCTTGCAGGAGACTCCTACTCAGGAAGCCACCCGCTACA
Organism: Ottelia alismoides; assembly: GCA_037367405.1. Classification (NCBI taxonomy): domain Eukaryota; kingdom Viridiplantae; phylum Streptophyta; class Magnoliopsida; order Alismatales; family Hydrocharitaceae; genus Ottelia; species Ottelia alismoides. The sequence continues at coordinate 63,505 of JAZKJV010006401.1, forward strand.
TGCAAGGCCTCCGCCAAGTTATCCAGGATGAACTTTACCTCCACAACTGCCGAGATGTCGACGAAGCCTACAAGCAGGCTGAACGGGCTGAAATCAAGCTTGCTAAAACCCAAACGAGGAAGATGTCTTTTTCTGTGAACTCCGCCCCTCGCACCAGTACCCCGATGACATCCTCCAAACCGATAGGTTCCTCATCAATCGTTACGGGTAAACCCCAAGCCAAACCATCAACTCCTGCCGTCGTCCGAACATCTACTGGAAACCTAGGCCAAGGCATCTTGGGAAGCCGACCTATTGTAGGACCTGATACTTGCTTCCGATGTTATCAAAAGGGACATCGAGCAGCAAAGTGCCCAAACCCTAAGGCTAGACCTGTCCATCTATGCACCATCGACGACCCTGAAGACCCTGACCTTGAACCACAGGAATCACCTGAAGAGGAACCGACTGCTTTGACTGCTGACACCGTGGGAGCCAATGACTATGAACCTCTAGGAGTGGATGGAGACGAATCCGGTCCCTTCCTGGTAATTGAACACGAGAACTTTATCGCTCCTGACAGCACACCTACAAACATACTGCTTACACCCGTTACCCATGATGCTGATAGTTGGCTGCGATGCAGCATCTTCCGAACCACCTACACCTCAGGAGGACGTCGTTGTTCGATAATCATTGATGGAGGAAGCGTTGAGAACTTCGTTTCACAAGAGATGGTCGATAAGTTGGGTCTGCCAACTCAACCACTCGAGAAACCTTACAGTATGGCCTGGTTTCGAGGTGGTACCCAACTCTCGATCCACCGTCAAAGCCTCGTTAGCTTCTCCATTGGACCTTCATATAAAGAAGAGGTGTGGTGCCATGTAGCCCCCAAGGTTGCAGAAAACGGTAGTCGGTACTCGGTCGGCGGGGTCACTGACTAAGGATTAATCGGCAGTCGGGAGAGTAATCGGATTAGTCGGGCATTAGTCGGTTTTGATTTTTTTAATTATTTTAAATATATAAATCGATTTTTAATACATACACTCTCATATATATACACAAATTTAGCAATTTTAATACATACAAACACAAAGCTAACCAAATTCACAAGTTACTAATCAACAAACTCACATGTTACTAATCATTGTAATTAAGAATCACGAAGCTAATTAACAAATCACAAAAGATAAATAAAAAGATGTAATAATTATATAACCTTATAGTTATTGACATAATTTGATAATGTAAAAGAATTCATATACATATCTGTTGTAGTCAAGGATGCTAAATGTTTGTTAGAACGTTGTTAGTTTACACCGTACTTTCATGTGTCCACAAGGATGTTAAGGCAAAAGGAGGAATATTTTTGTATTATTTTAAGTATAAAACCACTTCATATATATTTGAATTTATAGTAATAATGACTAAGTAATAACAACACAAACAATTAAAAGTATATAAAAAAGTATACAAAAACAGTATACAAACAGTTTAAAACTTCTATGCAAAAGTCGGCCGACTAGTCGGCCGACTAGGCCGATTACTCGGGCGACTAATCGGGTCGACCCGACTATAGGCCGATTTGGCCTAGTCGAGTCGGATACCCCCCGACTTGACTAGTCGGGCCGACTAGTCGGCCTAGTCGGCCGACTTTTACAACAGTGGTAGCCCCTATGGATGTCTGTCACATACTACTTGGGAGACCTTGGCAATTCGATCGAGACACTGAGCACAGAGGGAAACTGAACACTTACTCCTTTCTCATCGACAAGGTGTGGGTGACCCTTAGACCACAACGCGACGCCCTTAGCCCTCGCCAGGTGGCTACACTCCGAGCCGCGACCGCACAATCTGGTAAAACCACTCCCCCGTCAAAGACGTCGACTACGGGTCCAGTATTGTTGATGGAGGCCCAGACATTCCAACGTGAAATTCCGGAGAGCTCCACCATTTATGCGTTAATGGGACGTGAAGTGAACAATCAAGAAACAACTACACCCGAAGTCCCGCCTGAGATAAAGCCCATCATCCAAGAGTTCGTTGACATTATGCCTGAAGAGTTGCCTGAAGGACTACCCCCATTGCGAGAATTTCAACATCACATTGACCTAATCCCTGGAGCCAGCCTACCCCACTTACCCCATTACCGGATGAGCCCAAGTGAACACAAAGAAATGAACAAGCAGGTCACCGATCTTCTACGACGTGGGTATGTTCGAGAGAGCATGAGCCTCTGGTGGTTCCTGCTCTGCTTACACCAAAAAAGGATGGCACATGGAGAATGCGCTTGGATAGTCGCGCCATCAACAAGATAACGATCAAGTATCGTTTTCCCATTACGTGCCTTGATGACATGCTTGATATGCTATCGGGTGCCAAATTGTTCTCCAAAATGGATCTTCGCAGTGGCTACCATCAGATTCGCCTCCGATCTGGAGACGAGTGGAAAACCGCTTTTAAGACCAAAGAGGGCCTTTATGAATGGACCGTAATGCCCTTCGGCCTATCCAATGCACCCAGTACCTTCATGCGGACCATGAACCATGTATTGCGACCCTTCATTGGTAAGTTTGTGGTTGTGTACTTCGATGACATACTGATCTATAGCTTGACCAAAGAAGACCACTTATCTCACTTACGACAAGTCCTGGAAACCCTTAGAGCCCAACAACTGTATGTCCATCTCAAGAAATGCTTATTCATGTCTGACACGGTCCTCTTCCTGGGATACATTGTCACTGTCGATGGACTTAAGGTTGACCCCTCCAAGGTTCAGGCCATTCAGAGCTGGCCCGTGCCCAAAACCCTCACTGAGATTCACAGCTTTCTGGGATTGGCTTCTTTCTACTGACGCTTCATTTTTGAGGTCAAAAGAGGGGGAAGCACTCGACGGTGATCACCCCAATTTATTAAATAAAAAGAAAACAGTTTTTACGGAAAAAGTAGAGAAGTAGAACAAAGAGGACTACCCGATAAGGTAACCATAAGCAATGGATCTCCCATACAACCACAGTGACCTATCCGTGGGACCAATCCTCCAGAAGACGCTTAGCACGCAACGATATGTTCTCCCTATAGAACCGCTGACCCGCAAATAAAGCCTCGTTCCGCCTAAGCCAAATACTCCACAGCCTTGCGATCGGATCAAGTAAAAGCTTTCTTTCCCTGCCCCTGGAGTTAACCAAACTCTCGCACAAGGCAGGAAAAGAGACGGCGTTAACCCAAGGAAGATCATCCCAAAGAGTACAAACAGGGCCGCACTCAAAAAAATAGATGAGAGATTGTTTCCCGTTCCGCATCACAGAGGCCGCACATCGATCCAACGTTCGGAAAAATAGTTGCGCACCGATCCCGAGTTAATAGCCTTCCCCTACGAAGAAGCCATAAGAAAATGCCAATGCGCTCAGGTAATTTGAGGCCCCACAAGAATCTACAGTCACGCACCAAGATATCGTCATCGGCATTAGGAGTAAGAGCGAGAGCTAAGTACGCCTTACGAGAAGAGAAAGATCCATCCTTCCAGGACCAATGGTCACGCCCAACATTCGGTTGAGGAGCATCAAGAAGCTGAGTCATTAACGATAGAAAATCATCCAACCGATGATCCGACAGGTTCGCAGCGATCCGAGGGCTCCAGCAGCCGTTCGCCCAGCACGATGCCACTGACACCTCCTTATCCTCGACCAGAGCAAAAAGCCGCGGGAACATCACGTTAATAGCACCCCTTCCGGACCAGTCATCAGTCCAAAAGCGAAGTGAACAACCGTTGCCCAACACTGGCTTAAATAACGAGCCATTTTACCTAAAAACATTCGACACTCCACGCCAGAACGGAGATAGGCGGCAAGGCGAATCGCCCCTAACGTTGCCAAGCAAATTCGCGCCCAGCAATTCCCGCAGGACATTAATCATAAAATTCTCCTCATTCCCCCACACACGAGAAGCCCACTTAAGCAATAAAGCTTCATTAACCAAATCCAGCCGCCTGACCCCCAAGCCCCCCAACTTCTTGGGTCGAGAAACAACCTCCCACCCCACGAGGTGAACCCCCCTTCTCCCTTCCCCCTTTCGACCCCATAGGAACCCACGCATACATCTCTCCAACCGCAAACGAATCCCCTTGGGCATATACCACGAACTGAGAAAAAATAAATAGGAATAGAGGAAAGCACCGCTTTTAGAAGAACCAGCCGCCCCCCTGGATAACAAAACCGCTCGCCATCCCGCAAGTCGGGCCTCCATCCTCTCCACTACAACCTTCCAATCGCGGAGTCGAGTACGACCGACAGCTAAGGGTAAGCCGAGATAGTCAAACGGGAGAGTAGAGGGGCTGGTCCCCAGGAGCTGAGCGCAATCCAGAGCCTCTGCCTGTGACATTCCGAAAGGAACCACCTTAGACTTCGACGCATTAATCAATAATCCCGATGCCTCACTGAAGAGTTGCAGAGTAGTGGCCATACCGGACACCTCAGTGGGACCCCCCTCGACAAAGCATAACGTGTCGTCAGCAAACTGAATAGATGGGACATGGAGCTCCCCAATATAACAAACCCGAGTCAAGCCCGCCGCAGCTACGCCTTCAATCATGCGAGGCAGAACATCAGCCGCCAACACAAAGAGAAGAGGGGCGAGAGGACACCCTTGTCGCACCCCCCTCCTTGGCTGGAAGAAACCCCCCACCGGGCAGCCGTTCAGCAAGATGGAGAGTGAGGCCGTGGATACACAGCGTCGCATCCACGAAATCCACGTCGCAGGGAAGCCCCTCCGCCTCAATATCGACCACAAAAAATGCCAGTCAAGGCAATCATACGCCTTAGCAAAGTCAATCTTCCAAAGGATCCCCTTAGCATTTGACCTCCGCCACGCCGCAACCAGCTCCGAAGCCACTGCGAAGCAATCAGAGATATGTCGGCCACGGATAAAGGCCGCCTGCGTAGGCGAGACAAACGACGCCAGAAGGGGAGCAAGTCTCCTGGCCAAGACCTTAGCAATTATTAAATATATCGCATTTGAGATAGAGATCGGACGAAAGTCCTCAATGCGAGTTGCCGGAAGAGCCTTTGGGATCAACACAATAAGGGCCTTATTTATCTTGTTGAACCCACGATTGCTTGAGCAGAACTCGCTTGCAACCTCCAAAACATCACCAGCCACCAGGACCCAAAAATCGCGGTAGAAAGCCACAGAAAACCCATCAGGGCCCGGCGCGGCGTCGTCATTAAGGTCTCAAACCGTGTCTTTAAGCTCCGCCAAAGAGAAAGGCCTGACCAAGGTCGAGGTGACAGAGTCAGAGATAGTAGGAGCCCCCCGGCCCAACCATCGCCACCTGCGAGTCGACCTGCTACCAAAGACATTCTTGAAATGGCCCACAAAGGCGTCGCCTATCTCCTTGACCCCAGTTATGGGGGAGCCATTCACCATAATAGAGCGGATGGAGTTGATACGTCGTCTACCACTAGCCACCCGGTGAAAGTAAGAGGTGTTAGCATCCCCCTCCTTAATCCATCGCAATCGAGAACGCTGCCGCCATTCGATTGTGCGTTTTTTATCCTCCGCTTTGACTACATCAAGGGCAACGACACGCTCCAGGAGTTCCTCCGACAACAAATCGCGCTCATTCTCCATACCATCCAGCCGCACAATAGTATCCTCCGCCGCCTTCCTAGCCGCCATACGGGCAAGGCGCATATCCTTCTTGAAAGAGGCCAACAGTCTTCTCAGCGAGGCAAGTTTGTTGTCCAACCGACGAGCAGCGGAGCCCTCAAACGAGACATCGGTCCAGTGATTCCTGACCAACTCTTTAAACCCTGGCTCCAATAACCAGCACCTTTCATAGCGCAAAAGACCCCGGGGATGAAGCTCATCCCCAGAATTCCAAATAATTGGACTATGATCTGACAAGAGCGCGGCCGAGAAGCCACCCAACACAAAGGAAAGAGTTCCATGATCTTGCCATTCGCCAAGAATATATCAATTCTCGATCGCGAAGCGTTGTTCCGCCATGTATATGAAATATCAATGGGCACCAGCCCCTCCAAGGCCAAATCCGAGATAAAGTCGATAAAGTCACCTGAACCAGGATCCTGCCCCCCCGCGGCCACGTGGTCGATCCGAAGAGAGGGCAGTAACATTGAAGTCCCCTCCCAACAGCCAAGGAATATTCGCAAAATCAGAGGCCATCTCCCTCAGCTCCTCCCACAGTTCCCTCCGCAGCAAGTGGCAAGAAGGACCATAAATAGCCGAGAAAGCAATAGATACATTGGAGTCGATGCGATTCAACGCCATAGTCAGCGAGTGCCTCCCCACGCGCATGGAGGAATAAGAGAAACTCCCCGAACGCCAAGCCAGAATAATGCTGCCCGATGCCCTGATGGCATCAACAGATCGAAAATCATCCACCGCATGAGCACCCATAGATCTCCACAAGGATTCATCGACCCCTGAGAGTTTCGATTCTTGAATAAAAGCAATATCGCACTCCCACTCTGATAAACGCATCCCCAAGCCACGCCTCTTGTCCGGATCCCCGAGACCCCTAACGTTCCATGAAAGGACCTTCATTAAAAACCAAGGGATCGTCCCCCGATAAGAGAGAGGCCAGCCGCCTCCGCCACCGATTCTCGCAACGTCGAGCAGGAAGAAACCAAAGGAGCGCCAAGGCGAGAATGAATTCGCCCACTGTAGCTTTTGCCGAATCTTGAAGAGGTTGAGGCCTCCTCCGCAGAAGGGGCACCCCCTGCCCTTGTAGCTACATCGACCCCCACAGGCTCAGCGAGCGCAGAGACGTCAGCCTCACCAAGCAACGAAATAGCCGAAGGAGCCGAAGCAGGAGGAGGTGAAGGAGCCTGAGCCATCACAACAGAGGAATCAAATTCCTCGAGAAGGATCCGCCTCGACCACACCGTCGAAACATCGGGCCCCATAGGGAGACAGACCACGGGATCCGGAAGCAGAAGTGGATCAGTTGTGACCCGCAACCGAGGCCACGACCCGAAACGCACGGATCTGATAGGGGATAGCTTAGAATGATTGATCACGTGCCCCGAAGTAGAGACATGCTTGCAGTTAGTCGACAGAAGAGGCGGATGCAGGGAATGCGAATCGACCTCGAGAGAGCCCAAGGAAAGGAAGTCGCGCCTATTAGGAGCCGCACACGTCTTCCGAGAACCAAGAAAAAGCGGGCCAGGGGAGATACGCATAGCAGGCGACCCCTCGGAAACCCCTCCAAGAAATGACACGTGGCCTCCAGGAAATGAACCGTCCACCCCCCCACGCCCGGGGTCTGTGCCTCGACAATGATCGCCGGAGACGACGGCTTAGCCGCCGGCGCCGCCGCAGGCGATGGAAAGGAGAACTCCAACTTAAAAGTCCAACGTCCAATCTTCAAGGATTCGAAGAGAACCTTATCAACCGCAGAGGCCAGGAAGGCCGAGGAGCATTCCAGCAGAATTTTAGTACACGACCAATCCGCTCCTGGCGATAAACCGTCATCGAGGACGGCCAACACAGCCCCCCAAGCTCCGACCACCCTAGAGAGAACCAGAACTGTGCGAGAGAGGAAAAGGCACTCCCCGCACTTCCGCTACACAAACCTTCGAGGCAAAAGATGCACTGTCAGCGACCCTGAAGCACCTCCACGCCACGTCGCCATCACCGTCAAAAGAGAAGAGCCTTTCCCGCTGCTCCGGGGAAAGGCCACGAACGCAACACCGGGCGGAGTCTAGCACAACGAAATCCCCGCCGAAGTGAGGCCCCAAGATCGCCAAAGTGTTGGCTTGAACCAAGTCCCAAGACATGCCGGGTCGCTGCAGGACCCCCACCGCTGCAAGGGAGCCACCAACCGCTTGAAAGCTCCGCTTCTTGCCAACCACCTGAACCGGCGCCCCGCTTATCGCCACCCCATGCACCGCCTCCCCATGCGGAATCACCACATGCACCTCCTCCCCATGCGGAGGCTCCACAAGCAAAGGCTCCCCCCCAACCGGCCCACCATTCCGCCTCATCGACGCATACGGAGTTTCCTCCACAGCGCCAACCAAGCCCCCGACCACACCATCTCGCACCACATGCGCAAAGGACCTCGAACCTCCACCGCCAAAGATTACACCAAGGCTTCCATGCACCCCTGGCGCATGCGACTTCGTCTGCTTCACGCTCCTAGTGCAAACACGAGGACCCCCAGCACCTCTGCATGAGCTCATGTGGTGGCCCACACCTCCGCATGCATAGCATCGCGGAGGTAGGAGACAGGAGGACGCCAAATGACCATGCACACCGCAGCGGAAACATCTCTTTCCCAACTTCTTACGCGACACCTGCACCCAGCCGCCTTCCCCGCCGTCTCGCGCCGCTTCAGACCCTTCAACCCGCTTCTCATCACCCCCACCAGCCGACGAAAGGTCGGCACCAACCCGCCTCTCATCCCCCCAGCAGCCCCCCCTCGCCCTTGACGAGCTCGCCTCTCCATCGCCCTTCGCACGCCAGAGAGTCTTCACTCGGAGCGTGAAGCAGACGAAGTCGACGCAGAGGCCGCACATCGATCCAACGTTCGGCTTAACTCTGATCATGAAGCTCTACGCTATCTGAACTCCCAAAAGACCTTTAACAAGCGTCATGCCAAATGGGTTAGTTTCCTTCAAGAATACACGTTCCATCTCAAGCACAAGGCTGGTACCCTGAACCGTGTGGCCGACGTGTTAAGCCGACGAGCACATGCCCTGACCACCATGACCGTTAGCACGACAGGATTTGACACAATCAAGGACCTCTACCCCACTGATCCTGAGGGTTTCCTATGCAGAATGTGGTGATACTGGGCAGGATCCAATAACCACTTATGTTCTTCATGAGGGTTTCCTATTCAAAGCCCACCGACTGTGCATCCCTGCCACCTCCCTTCGAGAGAACCTAATTTCAGAACTACATAACGGTGGCTTGGTTGGACACTTTGGGAGGGACAAGACTTTGACCCTTCTCCAAGAGCGATTTTATTAGCCGCAAATGCGAAAGGATGTTACAAAATTCGTACAAAAATGCCAAACATGTCTAAGATTCAAAGGCCATAGGCAGAACACTGGGTTGTATACACCTCTGCCGATTCCTCTGCGGCACTGGGAAGACATCACCATGGATTATGTGCTAGGCTTACCCCTCACGTTACGGAAAGTTGACTCTATTTTTGTGGTTGTGGACAGATTTTCTAAAATGGCACATTCCATTGCATGTAGAAAAACCTCAGATGCATCTCATGTCGTTGATTTGTTTTTTCGTGATGTCGTTCGATTGCATGGTGTTCCTCGTTCTTTCACTTCGGGTCGTGATACCCGGTTTTTGAGTCATTTTTGGCACACGCTTTGGTCACGTCTTGGTACTCGTTTGCAATACAACACCGCTTATCATCCACAAACTGATGTGCAAACCGAAGTAGTTAACAGATCGTTAGGAAATTTATTGCGATGTCTTGCAGGGGACTCTCCGTCCAAATGGGATCTAATTCTTCCCCAAACTGAATTCGCGTATAACAGTTCCACTAATAGGTCCACCGAAAAATCGCCCTTTGAGAGTGTGTACGGCTTTCCACTTACCCAATTTCTAGACCTAAAACCCACAACCATGCAAGGGAGAAGTAGTGCAGCTGTTGAGGATCTGGTCGAACACCTAACCCACATCCATACGGAAATCCGAGCCAAACTCCAAACCCTGACCCAGAAATACCAAGCCCAAGCCAACCTACACCGAAGAGAGAGAGCGAGTTCAGAGTTGGAGAATTAGTGATGGTCCACCTAACAAAATAGAGGTTTTCTTTGAGAGTCCACCAAAAATTGAGTGAACGAAAGATTGGTCCATTCCGAGTCCTCAAAAGGATTGGGCCCAATGCTTACCTACTTGATCTGCCGCCAGACGTCCAGACTTCGCCAGTCTTTAATGTATCAGATCTCTTCTTCTATCATGGAGATGAACCGACAGATGCCACTGCACCAGCGATTCCTGATGATGATATGCGCCAACCGCCATTTAAATTCCACCGCATAATATTAGTTGTGGATTGTTATATTGTTAATATTAGTCTTCTGCATCAACGGTGAAGAGGAGCTTTGACATGACGAGGGGTGTACAATGGAGGGAGCTTAAGGCCTAGAGTTAGGGGTGATAATCGAATCAAATACCCTTGAATCCGTCGTGATTTAGTTTCGATTCATTTTATAATTTTCGAATCTAAACTCGAATCAAAAATTAAATTTGCAAAACTTCGGATTCAATTCATTTTGAGTTTCGAATATTCAACTTCGATTCATTTTATTTTGAATTTGAAATGCTCATATTTTGAAGGTTATATAAATTATTTATATGTGATTTTATAGATTTATTTTACAATTCTAATTTACTATAGATTAGTAAGAGAAGTTTAAAAAACTATACAATCAAGGAAGATACCCTGCGAATGATACATAATGCATAAAAATACCTAAATTTTATAGATATAATTTCTTTTGTAATGCAAATTTAATCTTTTTTCTATGACAAAAGAAATTTATAAATAAATATATTATATAAAATTTATTAAAGGGATAGAATATTCCTGGTAGAGAAGATGAGACGGTCAGGATACCAAACTTGAAATGCGGAGCTTGAGTGGCCAACGAACGAGTGGTTAGCGGTCCTATGACTCTTCTCTCATTCTTGCCCTTCCTCACACTCAGTTAGGGATTGATAATCCCCCGTCCCCCAGGGAAATCAAATCTTTGATTTGCTACTCAATCATTGACTGCTTTCATCTACTACAACTAAACTCATGCATGTCCTTTTCCTCTCTCTGTCCGACCTAATTGTATGCCTAATGTTAGGTCAAGTATTAGTTGTCACTTTTGACCTTACTCCGGTATCTTCTCATTCTTTATCGCAGCCTTTTCTAAACTATATGAAGGATTCGTCCAATTTGGGATCTAACGAAGATCCTAATTAGATGACTTCCCTAAATTGTCCAACTTCAACTTCAACTTATTTTAGATTACACCGGTGCTATTCCTCCAAGAAGTTTACCAATGTGGAACTAACCACTTTTTGTTTAATTGACTAGGTCGTAGCTTAACAATCACATGCGGAACTAATACATGTCATCAATTGAGAACTTCTACAAGATGGTCAAGGGAGGATCATAGGCATGGTAGAGAGGCTCCTCCTTAGGCAATCGATGTAGTGATGATGGATGAGGATCAAAGCAAGGGCAAGGTATGATCCAGTAAGACAAACCTTCTCAAGCTCACTTATAAAAGAAGCCCAAGGCCTTTCACATGCAGGAAGTCAAAGTTTTCTTTTCTTAGGGTTCAAAGATAGTAATCTGACTATAGTGTATAGGAAATGCCATTTCCAGCTGAAATACATAATAGGAGCATGGAACATATTATCTTAAGAGAAGTCACAGTCTCCCACTCTATTTTTTAGTATTGGATATAGTCATTAATGTCTATAATTATAACCATGTACAAACATCCATGCATGCATGCATGCATTCATACATACATTTATATACATATGTATGCATATGTACGTATGTAACATGTAATACATACATATGTTCATGCATACATATACATAAACACACACATGAATATGGGTGTGTATGTATATATGTCTATATATATGTATATAATATCGAATCGATTAGAATTATTATCGAATGAATTCATATTAATTCAAATTCAATTAATTAAGGAATCGAATCCACAAGTCAAATTCATATTCGATTCATTTTATTTCGAATCAAACTTTTTTCGAACTTTTATCAAACGAATCTCAATCGAATTCAAATAATTCAGTTCGATTAGCACCCCTAGCTAGAGTGTGAGATGCTTAGAGGGAGCCTCCTTGTTCAGTGGAGCTTGAGGGCTAGGCTCCGCCACAAGATGGGTGGTAGTAGCCCGGTGGTCTTGAGGGAAACCTATGCTAAGTTGTGCTAAGAACTTGTAGTTGGGAACAAAGGGAGGGAATAAAACAATAAAATGATTTCCACCTTTAGATTTATGTGGTTAGATTAACATAACTTTATGAATGGTTGAGTTAGTGGAGTAAAATAATGGTAGGTGCATGCATGTAAGATAGATTCACTATTCAAGGATTTGGGTGTAATTCGGAATTGTAGGTGGGTCAAAGTGTAATTGTGGAAGTATAGAGGAGTATGAAGGTAAAAATGTAAATATTATATGACATCAATATGTTATATCATCACATTGTGCATCTGATATTTTGTCAAGTGAATAGCATTATGACTATCACATTAATCATGACAGAGGGATCAGAGTGTACTTACAAAAGTGGAGATGGACATGTATTTAAACATTTCTATATTATTCAATATGTGATGTGATAGTTGAAGTTGAGGTTCCGTTGAGAAGATCTCAACTGAATACAGTGTTGTAAACATGATGACAAAGCCCCTTCCACTAATAAAATTGAAAGATTGTGTGAACTTGGTTAGTTTGTTCAAGTCACGAGATAGCTTAACGATAAAGAGATGCATATTCAATATTTCTAGATGGAGTTCAAGTCATGGCGGACATTTGGTGAATTCACCTTAAAACACATGATTCGGATAAGGATCTGACACATTAATTACATGGATCTTTTGCGACCTGATAGATGGAAGGGGTTATCTTTTTACTTTACATTGTATTTCCAATAGAGGTAGGGCTGGCACCACAAGTCGCTTAGGCTTCGTTTGGTTGCTGGTATACATCGGCATACCTCTCGTTCCAACCCTCCCAACCTGGGTTGGAATTCCGTCACAAATCAATGTGCCATCACATCACATTCCTTATTCCAACCTTCTACCAACCCTCATAACCATCCAAACAACTACTATTCATAGGAGGTTACCCCAACCCAACCCAGTAACCAAACTAGCCCTTAGGGCCTGTTTGGTAGGGGAATAAGGATTGGAATAAGCCCTTATTCCCCTCTTCCCTTATTCCTTCTTATCCACTCCCTTATTCCGCTCTTTTATTCCCCTTCCTCCTTATTATACTCTTCTCTTATTCCTTCTTATCCACCCCCTTATTCCCCTCTTCCCTTATTCCTCCTTATCCGCTCTCTTATTTTCCTCCTCTTATGTAATTCGTCCTTATCTACTAACTTATAACCCTAATTCATTATCTCTCATGTACCAACCTAACGGAGAATAACATTTACATACCTTTATTCCACCTTATTCCCCTTATTCTTATCATTCCATCCGAACATGAATAGTACTTATTTCAGCTTATTCCTGCTTATTCCCGAACCGAACACCCCCTTAGAGTTCGTATATTCTTTCTTCCCCTCTGAGTGGATTTGATCTTTTTATCTAAGAATATTTTTTTTCTCGCTACAATGGTGAAGTACTTCCACAAAATTTTGTGCCACTCTGTGAACTGCATGTGATTTGGTGGTGCAGATTGGTTTTTATACTTATGTTTCTCTAATTCTTTGTGCTTTTTCTCCTAAGTTGCCATTTCTTTATTTCTTCACACTGTTTCCTTCTGATGGCATTTTTATTAATTTTGGCTTTACATTTGCAGTTGTTCGTTGGTTAGGGATTAATGTTGTCACGGTTATGACTGGGGCATTCGCTTTGGCAAGCAGCACTTATCTTGTAAGAATTGTCCCTTGTAAGATAATTATACTTCTATTACATCCGAGCTACTAAAACGAGTCCAATTGCACAAGGAATTGTCATGGTTTGAGTTACCCAATTCCAATTACACAGTCAGGATTCATTCATTCATCCATTGATGTATATGTTTTTATGCATCTCAAACCAGAGACAAGTGAATCAAATATTTTACTAATTTAAGAAATTTCCCTTTTTAAATAAATAATTACACATAGTGACGAACCAGAAGACATGATCATTCTCAGTTATACTTGCAACAATTTTTTGGACATGGTTTCTGCACCTTCAGAGATCAGAGAGGTTTCTCAGCTCCAACATGGTCCAAGTAGAATCACCAGATAAATGTTATTTCTTGAAAACTTATTGAAGCTCCAATTTATTAGCATATCTTCCAAGTATTAAAGAAGACTAGCTGGGATGGTATCATCTTTTAATTATATTTGTTACTTGTTTTTTTACTGGACCCACATTAATGTTATAGTGGTCGTCCAGTGTCCCTACCACCCAAAAGACCATGGTTCAAATCCCCTCCTGTGGGAGTTACGTTACGTAGCTGACAACTAATGTAAGAAATAGTCGGACTTCCACCATGGATTTGAGCAAGAATCCATATAACCGACACTACTTAAATTGGGAGAAGGCTCGGCCATTTTTTTACTTACTGGTTTTTGCTTGTATATTTCCCGGCTAAGGTGCTTCCAAGATAGTTCATATGAATATGGAGGAGAATATATTTCCTCACTTCTAGCTTATCATACATGAAAACAAATATTCTGGTTGTCTTTTAAGGTCTACATTAAAATTCCTACATGCTTATTTTGTTTTGAAGAGAGTAATCATACCTGGTACATCACGCTTATGGTTGATCAGCTGATCTTCAATCACTTTGTTCATCTCATTGTTCTGCCATTAACATCAGAAATATATTTTCTCGTGCTATTGGAAGATTTTTCCTTGCTTTTTTTTGGAGAGGTCGTCATGTTTAAAGAATTGCATCTTCTGTTTTACGGTTGTTGTAATCAAGAAAGTTTCATCAAATTAAGGTCAGTGGTTATGCAGTCTCTTAAGTGGAAGGTGCTTGGCATTTATGCCTTCAGGAACTCCTGCTGGTACAGAAGTTTCTTCTGATTCGCCGAAAAACACTGTACTAGGAAGGACAAGTATTACTGCTGCACTGGGATAGATGGTACAATAAATGCTAACATAAAACTAGTTCTATCATCCTGCAATATTATATGTTAAAGCTTGTCACAGATAAATATGGATTCAATGATATAACAATCATTATAGCTCCACAGAACTGGTGACTTGAATTTAATGGCAAGCTCTTACTAACAAGCCTTGATCATCAGTATGTGTTCAGTGATACGTTTGGAAAAGCGAACTGTTCCAGATAATCTTGGTATCCATAATATTGTATCTTGATCAGAGTTGTTTCTCTAAAATTGAGCGGTGGTCTTTTGTTTGTGCAGTCATGGCTACGGGTGTCGCAACAGTTTCATACCCCAAGTCAAATTCTTGTCGGAGCAATTGTTGGATCTCTTTTGCCACCACTTGGTTCTGGTCCTGGCATGCATTTATGCTGAACGCGTTCGTACATTCCATATGGGTGCGGCTTATTGTTGTTTCGGGTTCGGTTTTATCCTGTGTATGCTTCTTGTTCTATGTTATCCTCCACTGGTTAAAGGATGAGAAGTGATTGTCAATGATCGACGGCATCCCAGGTACTACTGATAACTGTAAACTTCATACCTGGAACAAGGTGATTGTAGTGCAGTTCGCATGCAGCAAAGTTTGTAGGCATTATTTCTCTATGAGACAATTTCGCCGATTTCTGCCTTGAACAAGTTTTTTATAGCTGTCCAAGAATACATGTAATTGGTATGGCAAGTGATGGTATTACCACTCAATTTTCTTGCAGCTACTTGAAGGTATATTAACCAAGTCACATGTAAAAAGATACCATGTCACATGGAATGCAATTGTAACAGATAAGTACTCCCCATCAGTATTGTCTCCCTCAATGTAATTGCCAAAATTTGTTTTTCATATCTTTCTAAATTTCGTAGATTTATAAAACCTTCCTTCATCACCTCCATTTTTATTTCTCTCAAGATATCCCTCCGTAAACACATACTTAGGTTCTATACATGTCACATTAGATACTCAAATATTATGCATGCCAAAGTAGGGTATTCACAGGACGGATACACAACCCGCCTCGATGGTGTGCCCCGCCCCGATTCATCGTTATCAGGCTAGATCGACCCAACCATGTTTCAATGGGTACCTGATTCTAATGGCTACCAAATTATTTGATTGGATTTTATAAGAAAAAAATAATCTAAATGATCGGGTGGTAGTGCAATGTGCATACCACCCAAAAGAACAGGGTTCAATTCTCTCTCTGTGGATTGCGTTAGGTAGCCGACCGTCAGCATAAATAATAGTCGACATGGATTTGAGCAATCATCTGGCATGTGTCACTCCTCCCTCTTCCCCTCCCATGCTTCCCCTCAATGTGCTACATGCCCCTCCCTTCTCTCTCCGCCCCTTTTCCTTCTCCCCATTCTCTCTCCCAATATCGTTCTTTTTATCTCTCTAAAACATCTGTCTTCGTTCTCAACGCCATCCACTCACAAGTGTACTTTCTCACTCTTACGCACTCCCCTCCCCAATTCACACACACATACCCCCAGTGTGCCGGTGCAATGTTTGAAAAATACAATCCACGATCATTAGTATGGTGCATAATGAATCGAATATTTCCACACTCAAATATTATGATTCAATCAATGCTTAATATTTTAATATATCTTACTATTTATTCTAATGAATAATCTACATTATATCGGAGAATACATATTATAAGCATTTATAATAAAATTTAATAACCCAAAAATATTGCGAATTTATTCTACGATGTAACATGTGTGTATAATATTTAAAATACGAAATTTATGATATATGAACATAATAATAATAATAATAATAATAATAATAATAATAATAATAATAAAGCGTCTTATTATGAGCATGGGTGTAAATATGAATTATTATTAGCACATATTCATGTGAATGCACCATAAAAAACAAAATACATGAATTTTATCATGAATACACTACATAATAGTAACATTTTAATGAATCGAAGCATTACATGTATTCTTATGAATCATATATATTTATAGACTCATAATAATACATGTATTATGGATACATGCAATTGAGTAATTCATAATAACACATGTTTTCATGATGATACATATATTCTATATGTACATTTATTATTTTGAACAATACATGTATTATTACAAATCATTTATTTTTTGCTAATACTACATTAGTTATTATAATTATTGATAACACAAGTAATTATTATCGATACATGCATTTAATATGATGATGATGGATAAAAATATGTGTATTATTATTAATCATAATAATAATACATATACTCGTAATAATACATTTTCTAATGAATACATGTATTATCATGAATTATTATATATCATGATAATACATGCATTCATAAAAAATACATTTATTATCGCAAACTACTCATAATACATGTATTTTTCATGAATTATAAAAATACACTTTAAAAATATTATTACATGATAATACATGTATTCATATGCTCATGTGAAAGGACAATAAAAATATAAAAACATGCCCTTACTTATATTCATATATATAATATAAGATTCATAATAACAATATACTCATAATTATTTAAATTCATAATTATAATTCACTATCCATGACAGTACATGTATTATGCATTGTTATGAATCTTAATAATAGATGTATATTTTTAGTAATTCATAAGAATGCATGTAACATGTATTGTTATAAAGATGATTAGTTTTATAATTGCAATATATTGTAAAATACAGTTAATAATATTTTATAGCAATTATAATAATTACACTATACAAATCACAATATTTTTATGATTTATATTGTGTATTTTGTAGTATTCAAGGAGTATGTAAATGTTGCAAACAAATAGATTAATAGATAATTTATCATGTTTAATAGATAATTTATTATATGGGGTAAATATATTTCATTTAGATATTGATAAATGGCAAACCAATTTTGTCTTATAAAGTAGCATGTTGTTGCACCTAGAAAAATGAATGTAGCTATCTAATTTTTTCACTAATAGTTTTAGATAATTGTCGCGATAATATTTTTCAATAATATAATTGTAATATTTTCAATAATATAATATATTTTAGATACTGCGCGCAATTCTGTCTATTAATATCAATTGAGAAGAATTTCCAATATATTTAATGTTAGTATCTAATCGAAGTTGACAAAACTCATTAGCTATTGTTTTCATTCAACTGCAAGGTGTGGTGTGTAATTCCTCTTTGATAAAATGATTATCCGTTGAATTGGGTATCCATTATAAGAAATGGACCACATATTTTATGAGAACCCCACTAATAAGGTATTTTTATTAATCAACTTAGTAACATATTGAGTTACAAAATTATTTGATTTGACTGTAATTTATTATACTCCTTTAATAATCATATATATAAGAAGTCAAAAATAGTTTTAATGAAAGTATGACCCAAAAGTAGAAAGATAGTTTATAGAAAATGTTGATCTCACCTTGCATGACATCAAGCACAAAGTCAATCTACTAGCCCTTGATATAGAAACCTTTGCCAGTTGATGTAATTGTTTCTACATCATTCGGATCAAATATATTATAGTAGATGTGAGGTTTGCCTTCAAATTTTAAGAAAAAGTACGGAACAATCGATTTGTAACCAAAAATGTAAGACTCGTCGTCTGAGCAATATAGCAATCATAGAAAATTTCAATTTTGATGCGAGATCACATGGATACGAAAACTATTTTCGCATTGTTTCATAAATATAGGAGTAAGAGAATGTCATCTTTGTCACGTGTAGTCGCTAACAAGAGAGACCTACGTTTGTTATGCTCACATGCACAATGAAACGTGAGCCTCCTGCAAAATTGAGAAACAATTTCCCCTTTTTAATCTAGGCCAAATGTGATCTAGATAATCACTACACTCTCTTATTTTATCTTATGAAATCTTTTTCCTTGTCACGGGCACGAGGCATGCAGAGAGAGATAATACCTCTGCCTATTGGACACGCCAACAAAAAGATACAGTTGGAGATGGGGGTGACTATGCACATGGAGTGGTGTTGGGACAACCAAAGAGAAGGGAGAGAGTGTTAGACATGTGAGCTCCTAACGAACCATTTCTGCAACAAATGCTATTGTAAATTATTTATCAATAAAAGTTCTTGATTTATCACTCCATTTATGAGATTATAATATACACGTACTTATTGGGTCCCTCTGTACAAATATGTTTATGTATATTAGGCATCTTGAGATCATATAGTTGTTGATCCAATTATTCAATCATAGAAGCTAGTGCTGGGTTAAATATCTAAATTGTTAGATTGAGAACTCCATCTCTCCATTAAGTGATTAGCAAGAAAGGATCTCCATGATGAGACGGAGACGAAAATCCTTACTCTAAGATTGACATCCAAACGTGCTCTTGATGCAAGTCATATCCACAAGAATAGAGATTCATAGGCGTTGGATAAGTTAAGTCAAAGAGTTGACTCGCGAGATCAAGATAGCAAAAACATTCGTATATAATGCATGCATCCTCTAACCAAAGACAGATGTATCATATCCAAGTCACTATACATGGATTACACAATCTCACTGATCTTATCTCCAAGTATCTGTAGATGTTGCACATGAGTTCTAATTGAATTAAGATGCATACATTGGGAGCTTACCTAATGTTGATATTCATCGATATTATGTGAATAAGATTCACATAAGTGGATAAATAATTGATGTAAATATTGATTTTCATTAGTCTTTGTTAATATGAATGTGATTCACATTTATATTGAGAATTAGAATAGGAATAAGATTCGCATTGAACATAAATGGAATTTACATCATTGGTATGATTCATTATTTTTGGATGGTGATTTGAAAATTGTCATAATTTAGTTTAGATATAATTTAAATTATTTAATTCAAATAAAAAATAAGGATGATAAATATCTCCACCAAATATGGTGGACGTTCACACAAAGAATATGAGATATCCTTATGGACGTCCACACTCCCTATCCTCTTGGTGGAGAAAGTGCCTTTTTGGAATGGAGGTATTCTCTTACTTTTCTTTCTATTTTTAATTAATTTGAATAAGAATTAATTTCTGGTCGTTGATCCAGTATTAGGATTGAGATCCTAGCCATACATTCTCATATATAAGGAGGGCTCTGGCTTCCGTTGAAAGACACACAAAATTACCATTCTTTAGTCTCTCTTAAGTGGATAAGAAGAAGAATTATTTCTTATTCACCTATGAGGAGACACCCGCCTCTCTCTCTCCCTCTCTTCTCTTCCTCAATGGTCTATTAGATCTCATGAGGGGAATTGTCTTCTCGGTAGGAAGGAGGGACCGTCTCTCAAGTTTGCGAGATACACGGTTCATCACTATGCATGCGAGTGGAAGTTCCATTGGATCGGATTTAAGCTAGGAGATCTTCTACTTTGAAGACTACAAACATGAACATGCTTCAAGGGTATGGTTCCTATTCTCATGAGACCTGCTGCAAAACAATTCGGAAATTCTTTCTAACAACCATGTCATTTGCAATTATATAATTGTTGCGTGGTTCATGTGATGAACCTTTATTTTGTCGAATTTAATTTGATGGTTCTGTTTCCGCCATGCTTAAGGTTTTCAAACCTTCCTTTAGATAGAGTAGATAAACAGATCTATTTGTGGACATCCATTTGATAGACACCCCATGGTGATGTATGAAATAGTAATGTACTAGCTGCACATATCTATGAATAGAAGATGGTAGATTATTATATTAAAACAGTTATTATTATAAGAAAGGCTCAAGCATGTGCCAATTAGTTGAAACCCGATCTTGTCCACTCCTTTCATTATTCATAAATGCATAAGCAACAATCAGGTTCTACTTGGGCATGTTCTTATATTATGTATTTCCTCATTATCCAATTTAACTAAATATACTCTTACATCTAACAAAATATGTAGAAAGACATAACATTATATAAAATCTAAAAGGTTCACAAGTAGACACACCAAGATTTTTTTAAAAAAAGATGAATTGCAAACCTTACTTTAGCATGGATTTGTAAGAATAATGTTCTAGAAAAAACATGGAAGGAACCTTTGAAAGTATCAATGGTTTCCATAGATGAATAAAGTTATGTGTATTATAAAGAATTTACATACTTGCCATGCCTAGTATACAAGAATAATCCGACTATCACAACAGGGAAATTTCAGAAAGAAAAAAGAATCATATTATAATATATTGTCTTAACTCGTCGGACCTCCTCCTTGAACTTCTAGTGATGTCACGCTTGATGAAAACACTGCTATTAGACATGTGAGCATTGGGCAATCCAATCCTACAATAAATATTATTGTAATAAAGTATGAATAAAACTTATGTTTTTCACTCCCTTTTATGAGATTATAATTTATGTATTTGCATACACTTATTAATGGGTGCCTTAGTACAAACAAGGTTATGTACCTTGGCCATCTTGATGTCATTCAGTTGTTGGTCCAATGGTTAGATCATAGAGGCCGGTGGTTGGTTAAATATCTAAAGATTTCGATTAACGGCTCAATTGTAGTGTCAAATGATTACAAAGAAAGGATCTCCAACCTGAGAAGGAGATGACGATCCTTACTCTAAAGGTTGACATCCGACCGATCTCTTGATGCATGTCCTCTCCATAGGAATATAGATTTGAAGGTGTCTGAGTTACGTCAAGTGTTGACCTGACGAGATTGAGATAACTATAACCAATATCCTATACTGTCACATATCGCCGCATATCCTATGATCGGAGACAAATGTGTTAATATATGCCTTGTTATGTAGGCATACAATTCGGTTGGTGACTTAGTCAAGGTATATACACTAGCGTACTGGTGTGCATATGAGGGCATGCGAGTAATACAATCTCTCAAGGGATCATGTAGGTTCACTACTGAACCAGATGATATGAGCTCATTCATGAAATATTGAGACAAACAAGATTCTAAAGATGTTCGTCTTGCTTTGGAAGCATGACTGATTTTAAGGCATGATATATGTTTTTGGAAGGCATATGACCCATAACAACCCCAATGATCAAATGAGAAACTTAACGATAAAATACTGAAGCAGACAATTCAAATAAGATCTGAACTTTATGTTTAATTATGGTCTTTCAGTATGCAAGATGCATGGGTATTAGGAATATTTGAAGATGACGTGATCTTAATCGATTGTGTACCATGAATCTTCCATTCTGAGGGATGACGGAACATGTTTGGATTTTAGGGACTCCACTCGGTAGATTGGTTATCCAATCTTAGTCCAAAGGTTGGTCATTAATCTAAATTGGATTCACATGCAATGAGAAGATTTGGTATACTATATCATATAATCAGACATCTCTGAGAGGTCTTCTAGATCTTAAAATGAGATTAGATCTCAACATCCAAGTCATTATACATGGCATATGCAGTCTCCCTGACCTCTGAGTATCTGCGTAGAAGGCATACTGTCCTTGAAAGAGTTCAAGGATTGTTCCATTAGAGACATAATCAGAGTATTAGAAAAAGATGAGAAAATGAGATCATTAATTTAAATTTAATTATCCTTATAATGCAGATATAATTCACATTCTTTAGACATGTGTAAAGAGACAACTAGGATAACTAAATTTGATTTAGTTATATTGGACAAGATAATACTATCCACAATAATCATGGATAGTGTGGAAGAGATCCACAATATCCCATTGAGACTTAATTCCAAGTAAGTTTCACAATTAACATTATTTTGGATTGGATTCACTTTACACAATAAAAGTATGTAATATACATTTAGTTTGGACATATGAATATGATTCATATTGTTAATGGCTTATTCAAACTTGTTACAAGTAATTTGAAATTAACTGATAATAATTGACTAACAAAATAATTCAATGAATAAAGAGTTGGCTCTAATAGAGATTACATCCAAAAGGGAAAAGGAATGAGAGAGACACTCCTGTTATGGAGAGCCTATACTCCTATTATGGAGAGCATTGCTCCTTCTTTTCTTTTATTATTCATTGATGTTTGATTTTGTGTAGAGATTAAACTAAGAAAAGGAGTTTATAATTTATTTTCAACTCCTTAACCTAATTGTGGTTGAGAGACACATTTAATCTTATCAATTGATTAATATTAGAAGCGTATCCTAACCATCCAAAAATTTATAAAAGAGAAGGCAACCCTAGCCTTATCAAGAAGAAGAATTTTCATAGGGTGGAAATTATCAAAGTCTCTCGCTCTCTTTCTCTCTCCTTCCATACACATGTCAACCCTCTCTCTCTCTCTCCATCTCCTTCTTGCCATCCTCCTTTCCCTAGGTTGTGGATTCCATATCAGTGCTCGCCCTAGTATCATACCGTCGGATTGATACAATCAATCTCTCATGGAGGTTCTTCTTCTTCCGCACCTCGATCACTTTAAGAACAAAGAGGATTTCATGCGACGTAATCATGAGTTATACTACCCAAATCATCTTGTTGGATTATGGGAGTCACGTGGTCCATCCACACACCTGCTTATGTTGTCTCCGTCAGATCGGACCTTAGACAAGAGGTATATTTGCTTAAGAGGTATGTTCTAAACTTGTGTGGTCACAATGGAATAGATTGGGAATGGTTCCCAATTGATAAATCCCTGATTCATCTATATTATTCTTTATTATTATATCTCTAGCTTAAGAAAATCAATAAAAATCAATAATAAATAACCTTAATTAACTTATTATATGTTGTGAACAAATACCTATCATTATGTTATTATTTTATGTATTTATTATTTATTATAAATCCAATAAATTTAGAATAATATTATATATACTTATTTTATCCTAATTAATAAAATAAAAATCCATAAAAATAATAAAATAAAATTAAATTAAGTAATTTACTTCATTAAATTACTTACAAAAATATTTTATGTATGTAGATGATTTATTCTCTTTGAATTCTACACCAATCCATGTGGTTCCATTTATTTTTTACAATTATGTTACTATCTCGACTTGTAAGGAAGTCTGTTTTTTTATCGAATTTGATTTGATCTTCATGTTTCTTTAATGCAAGAGGCCTTATTTCCTTCTTCACCTACTACTTAGATTTAAGAGTATCTCCATTCTCGAATTCCTCTTGCACAAGGTTGTGTCATTGTGAAAGGAGGATGGAGGCTTGACGGTTATGGGAGAGAAGGTTATGTTGTCACATGGGAAGGAGGATTTCTGTCGAAGAAGAGGTCATCTCGCCATGGAGGAAGGCATTCTAGGTGGACGAGAGGGCACAAGGCCAAGGGCTTTAGTTGGGCAATGTTATGATAGTTGAAGTGGAAAAAAACAAATGTGAACGGTTCAATTGGTTTAAATCAGATCGATTAGACCGGAGACTTTTGGGTAGTACCTAATTTATATTTTTTATCATGCAATTTTATTTTTTCAAATATCTAGATCAGCTGAACCGATCAAAATTTGATCAATATCCGATCCGACCAGTCAAACATGCTAATCTGGTTTGATTTTTGAAACCTTGAGTAGGAATCTTCCGTTATTTTCTTTCTTCTTTAGGATTTTATTAGCACTTGAATTGAATGAATCATGGAAGGTTACTCTCTCCCCTTTATATGGAAACGTGGACATCCACTTTGGGATATATGGTGGGATTTCTCACCACCATAAATACTTTATAATATAAGTCCAACTTGGACTTAGTCTTTGATAATTATAAAATTATCTTTTGATAATTAATTTTAGTTAATGCATAAGTATGTATACTTTGATGATAATAAAGCGGGTATAGTTAGCTTGTAGCTACGTCGAAAGCAAGAGAGTTGATGGATCAAGAAGAAGCTCAAGCTTGAGAATCTCAAGCTTAAGGGAGGAAGCTAATAAGATTAAAGGAGATAAAATAAGAACCTAGAGCTCACACTTAAAGTTCAAGTTTAAGAAAGGAATTGAATCTCATGATAAAGTTGAAAACATTTTTATTGAGTCCCACGATTTGTAATTATCTTAGTTTGTAAAAAAAACTTTATAATGTATCATATATCTTACATTTCATACATTTGACTTTGACTTTGACTTTAACTTTAGTATCAAAATGTCAAGTTGATCCTTGTCCTGATCATTCACCTTTGATCGACCATTTTTTTGCATAATCCATCATCTCTAACCATTGACCTCCTTGTTTTGGATATTGTGTGACATCTTTTGTGCCTTAATCGATCATATCACATTTTAAGAAGTTTTTCCTTTCCATTTTTGCCTCCAATGGCTATGGAGAACCAAGAGCATCAAGTTTCTTTTAACTACTCTCCACTCTATTCTTTGAGAAAGTTCTAAGAGTTATTTCTAATATGTGATTCACGCCTACAACTCTGAAGTTATGTGGTCGATTCTATGAGCACACTTCTCACTCTATAAAATTATTTTAGTTTTATCATATTCTTTATCATATATTTACTTTGATATTCACGTTGTTGAGTTTGTTTATTTGTTATACAATTGAGTTGCTTGCATAAGCAAATCAGGTTAGCAGAAAGATCCGGTTGGGATAGATTGAAAGCTTGAGTTTGGAGACTATGGACGAGGTTTTTACTCAAGGAAGTTTTTATGTTAAATACATGTGCACTTATGTTTTGACTATTTGTCTTGTGATTGAAAGTAATATGTAATGTTGTGGTTGCATATTTTAGATTTTTGTGATTGTTGCAATCCTGGTTCTGCCATGTTCAGTCCATGTTCGGAGAACAAAAGATTGGTATCAAAGCCTCGTTCTTGTGAAGGAATCCAATTCCAATACACACATGGCCAACATCTTAGAATCACACTCTAAAGGGAACTTGTTGATTCATCCTCCCTACTTCAATAAGATGAACTACATAAGCTGGAAGACAAAAAAATGATATTCCTCCACTTGTCAGATTTTGCAATATGGAATATGATGAGGAAGGAGTTCAAGTTCACTCCTTAAGTTAATGTAGATAACTCTCAACCCAAAGGCGATAAATTATATATGGTGTGCCCTGAGTTTGATCGAGTCATGCATCTAAAGACAACATACATGATCTGGAAGTGCTTAGAAACTACTCACGAAGGTACGTCTAAGGTAAAAGAATCCCGCTTTAGAATTCTCACTCTAGATTATGAGATGTTTGAAATGCAGAAAGGGGAAAGCATTAAGGACATGAATGTACAGTTCACCACTATGAATGGAGATATGTTATCCAAATGTATACTCAAATATAAATATAACATGTAATACCGATCGCCTTATAGTGGGGTTTAAATCTATATTGACCCCCTCAGTCCGAGACCTCTGAACTAAGAAAACCTAAAATAAATGCCATATTATACGGACACCTTACATCTTAAATATGTATGTGATACATATGTTGATATCAAGATCTCAGTAAAATATAATCATTTATGTTAATCGATCATTTATATAGATTTGTCTTGTTTATTTATGAGTGGATATTGATGTATATGACCCTAAAGTTATTACCAATTATTGTTTTCTAGATCAATATTATTAGAGATGTACCTACATAAAATAATTAATTGTACCTGCACACATTAGAATCCATGACCATTAGAAGATATATCTTGTACGGAAGCGTATAAAATAGTTTTGTGTAAAAGTAAAAATACATAACACATTAAGAAGTGATGAAATCTTATAAAGTGTTGTACACACCTCATGGTGTGCAAGGACATATACAACCCGATGCGGAAGGATGCATCGTGCGTGATTGGTTTTGTTTGATTTAATGTGTAATTAATATTTCAACCTTATTAACTATTTAACTACATATTAATGTGGAAAACAATCAAAGTAACTAAAGTTTAATGTGATAAATAATCACAAGAGAGCTTTGTAAGAAAACATTTTCTTATCATAAGTAGAGTAACATGAACCAAGTTAAATAAAAAAACCATATATAAAATATATAACATCCCCTCTCACAAACAGAAATTATCTCACCATTTATATTGTACACATGCATACACCCTTAACGAATATACTAACACAATAGACATGCTAAAAAGATAACACACACTACACATACCTAGATACTGATGAATTTGGGATTCACCGACTTATTCTTGCATGTTATACTAAAAGAAATATATGTAAATATTGAATAATATCTCACTTTTATAATACATATTTCATGAGTGAAAAAATGAAATAAACATTCAAAAATAATATAAAAAAGAATAAAAGATAGAAAATAAAAGAGAAAGAACACAAAGGTTATAAATATGTATATATGTACATATTTAGAACCTAACCCATAGACTAAGTCAGTTCAGGCTTGGTCAGCGAACCATTAAGTAGAGAAAGATAAGCAAAACTTAAGAAAAACAAAAAAAATAACTAACTTTGTACATAAAATGATGAATTGTTCATTATTAGTTTAGTGTACAAACTTCATTTATTGATTAGAAAACATGTATATGCATTTTTCTAAACAATTTTCACCAAATTTTATATGCTAATTAGTAGTATTAAAAAATATTATATAAAAAATAACCAAGCTAAAATTAGGGGAGAAAATCAATATACAAAAATCCATAAAAGCTAATCTCCATGATTCATAACTATTTGTAAAAAAAACTCTGAAATGATCAAACTCACTTTTTAAACTTCTAATTATGATTTATACTATTTATTAGAAATGTTAAAATCCTAGAGTTAAAAATGTGAGTTTCAATTTTCATATATGGGTGTACAATTGTATAATATGTATATAAAACATGTTAGCTTTCATTAAACAACCACTTTCATTAATTATTTCTTTTAAATGTATATAAAAAATATTAGAAAAATATAAAAATATAACCTAAACACAAATGTTAATAAATATAGAACTCATAAAAAGTCATAAAATAGAAATTCCAAATCTCATATCTCACTCATAAATGAACTTTGAATTGGACAAACTCACTTTTAAAATTCAAGTTAAAAACTTATCTATCAAGCGGAAGTGGTTTCACAAAAAACTGAGCTAATAAGTAAAAAATCTATTTTGGGACATATTTGTATATTTGTACGAATCTATCATATTTGTTTCTCACTAACTTCTTTTGTATTTCATATTTTTAAAATATTGTATTTATATTATACTCTGTAAATAAAATAAAAATAAGAAAGTCAAATATATTAAAAATAAATTGAAATGGTTAGAATATAAATATAGTTGTACTATATTGTACACATAGCTATTTGCTGATACATGTAAATGATATTTTAATAACAAATTAAAAATATACTTAAAATCCCAAGTATATATTAAACTAATAAAATATAAAAATATAAGATATATAAAATAATAAGTTGAAAATATGAATATTATTTACATATGCATAATATACTTATAAATTATGGTTTACACTTATTTTAACTATTAAAAACATATTATTTAACTAATTTAAAAATACCATAGCATAATTTATTACTTCATATACATTACTTATATTAATTTTTTAATTTTAATTACTAGTAAATATTTACTTTCTATGCATTTATGTATATTAGTCAATAAGTTTTTGTCTTGTGACTGTTGTCATCTTTGAGTGCCACGTGTTAATATCTAATTGGTAGCTTCAAGTCATTTGACCATGATCAACTTCCTCCTCCATCGTTTCTTCTTCTTCTTCTTCTCCACCTTCTCTTCTTCCACAGTTTCCATTCGAACCACCCCAACTACCTATTAGTTAGACAGACAACTCCGTAGCCATGTCAGTCGAGCTTCGTCAACCTCCCATCTCTTTCTTCTCCGTCCAAAGCTCCACCACCTCTGTCTCTATATACCCAACCCACTCAATTCAGAGCTTTTATCTTCCATTTCTGAGAGTACGTACCACTCTCCAGCTCCGGTTAGCGAGAAGAGTGGTGACTGCTCTGCCTCCTGCTCTCAGGCATTCGTGAGGAGAATCGGGGAGTTGTGTGTGATCATCGCCGGTGCATCTCTGCTCTGACGTATTGACTATTGAGGCTATGTGCTGAGCTCCTTGGAGCTCAAGCATAGGCGACCACATCCAGTTCAATTCCATGCATGTAGATTAGTTTAGTTTAGATTTTGTTTTGATTCAGTTTTTAGTTTCATTTTGATCTCATGTCACATGAATCGAAGGTTCATTTCCATTACAATTTCCATTCATTTTTACCTTCGATCATACTCAAAACCTTCCTATTCCGATCATAACCATATCCGCCAATTCTTCCACTCCATTTCATTCCATCATTGTTCGATTTCATTCCAACTCATCACATCATAACTGGTCATCGTTAAATCGTTTTGCATATGCTCTAACTTCTGGACGAGATTCACAAATCTCAAGCCAAAGTCTTCAACATACAAGTGTAGTCCCTTCACTAGAGACCATAACACCAGAGATAGAGGAGCTTCATCGATTCAGATCTGATATCATTTGAAGCATCTCTTCAAGACTAGCACCTGTGGAGATACCGCCATTAATTGTCAACAATCATCTGGAGAGAAACTTGAGGATCTGACAAGCATCACCTCATCGTTCCAAACAACTGGACATCATCTCGAGAATCAGCATCAGATACGAAGCACCGCACTTGAACCAGCACTTCCGGAGCATCAAGGATCATACGGAGGAGCTTCGTGGTTTTGAATCAACACCACTGCCAAGAATATTGAGCGTTCGAACACTCACTGCCGGAGAGATCAGCGTAGAGAACCAATAGGACGACGTGATAATCCAACACCCAATAGTAGTAGCCTAATCGAGAACATCAGGAGATAAGCTTCGAGGAGCACAGGAACTTGGTCCAGTCATCATCCACAATCTGTTTTGCGCGAGACCAATCCAGTTGATCAACATCACTTGTACGATCGCCTGAAGATGAAGCACTTGTCTGAGATCTGAGATACAAGAACAGCCGCTTGAAGCTGATGACGATTGGGTAGATCAGCAGCCGCCCAACCACTTAAGGGTACGTTCGGTTCGGAAATAAGTAAGAATAAGGATAGGGAATAAGGAGAATAAGGATCTATTCTTTATTCGGCCGGAGGATAGGAATAAGGAAAATAAGGTGAAATAAAGGTAGGTAAGGTGTGATAAAGATAAGAATAAGAATGAAATAAGATGGAATAATGGAGAATAGTCGTACCACTGAGAACCGTGTCGGGAAGAGAATTGGCTTCTTATTCCATGACCTATTCTCCAACGGAACACGCCCTAAGGAGAAAACACAATTAACAGTTCAAAATAGCTCATAGCCCATCTCACCTGGGTCGTTAATCAGAGCCACGCATGCGCATCAGACTAAACAATAACCGTCGATCGTGATTCATCTAGAACATAGAAGAGCACCACGTGGAGAGATTCCAGTCCTCCAATCAGATCAGGAAAAACCAATCAAAGTCGCACACCACTTAAGCTTGCACGTGAGCAGCACATGCGAGTACAATTTGCATAACCCCCATATTGTCTACTATCACAAATATGTCCATCTTCTGAACAATCACGTGAATGCGCATGTGAGTACTAGTGAACTTTTGTGAGCATCCCTCTGTTTTCAGCTATATTACCATGTTTAACTTAAATGTTCATAATCGCATACATACCCCTCTATTATACATATTAAATCTATAATAAATACCATATTTAAAATACAAAAAAATAAAGATACTCTTAAATATGTCATTGTATACTACATTAGGTATAAATTTTGATTTTAAAAAAACAAAAATATTTGATATTTTTAATAAATCAATAACATATATAAAAATACTCATTCAACTAAAAAATAATAAAATATTAAATTTATAGTATAAAACTAAAAAATTACATTACCTAGATATTATTACCTAATAATACATCAAAAAAACAAATAAAACACACAATATAACTCTAAAATAAAATAAATATTAAAATTCATATAAAAATCATATAAAATTTTATAATAATCACAAAAATAGGTATGATATATCAAGTTAAAGGTATTAAAATACTCCACAGATTAAAATAAAATAAAAAACTTTTTATAATTTTAATTATTTTGAAAATCACAAAATAGTACAGTTTAATACACATTGCATTTACTTACTAATTCAATTATAAATTCAACAAAAAAGTAAAAATGTACTAAAAATCTTCAAAATAGAGAAAAATATATAAATCATAGAAACTTACTCATTCATCACTTTTAGCGCTATACATGTATAGTAAAATTTCAAAACAAGCATTTTGCTTTATATACATGTACTCTTAATAAATAACATATTCTTAAATTAAAAATAAGTAAAATATAAAAACTTATATAAGATTCGAAATCAGAACTTAAAATAAGAAACTAATAAAACACATGAAAAATATAAAATACTATACCTATATTCCATATCACATATCTAAGAACAACATAACAATAGAAATACATACTAAAGATCTATAGTAGTTACATTGAAGTTAGTTATTTATGGGGATATTTCATTGATCATATATATTATATAATATTTAACTAATTTGAATTATTACATGATAATGATGCTTTTTGGGTTGAAATTAAAAAAAGTGAAAAGATCCGTATATAAATATTGAAATATCTATAATTACTAGCTATAATAATTATTTATTGCATATGATTAATACATAAAAATCATATTTCCTATATCATTATTTTACTATCAATCTAGCATCTGATAACGGCTTTATTTAATCTAGCATTACAAGGGGGGTTCCTTACAATTTATGACAAATATCTTACGAATCATTGATACTCAAATAAACATAAAAATCAATCAGATCGGAAAAGGAACTTTGAACTCTTTCAAATCATTATTGGGTTATTCTTATTCTATAGATAAAAAGTATGAACCTATTGTTTTTCTTAAAGACGAAGTTCATTTCATCAAAGGAGTTCAGAGAGCCCCACTTGGACTTGAGCATAACAAAAATAAGCAACACATTACACATAATGCACGAGATCTAGTATTTAGTATAGCTAGCCATCCCTAGGAGATAGTGAAAGTTCGATTTTCAAAAACAAAGACAAAAACATTTATAGCAGTTTGTCAATCTACAAGCAAAATCCTCCTTAGCATGAAGGGTGGGTGGCATCAACTCCTTACAGCATGTTGACGGTAGCTAGTTAGAGGGACATGAGTTAGCGGGGCTTCTTAGTTCAGATATGCAACAGAAAGAAACTCGGGGTGGACATATACCGGAATGAAACCATTTTAAGTTATATAGCTAAGGGATGTTATTGAGTAGAATGAAAGTTTCTTTAGCAATAGTAGAAGGGGGTTTTATAGACCTTGAAAGATTCTCGAACATTGCTCCTTCCAAATCAACTACCAAGTCGATACATGTTTGACGGTTATCTGCCAATGTGACAGTGAGTAAATGTGTAAGTTATGCGCGATAAAGAAATTATTCAAGTCCAATCTTAGTGGTAAAATATTTGAAATAGAGAAAACATTTAGAGTATAGAAGCATTTCAAGAGCAGATATAAATCTTGTCTTGTATTAGGTGTTTGTTGTGACACAACGACCAAATAAATAATGATACTCCAGAGTGGAAAGGTTTGGACCAAAACTTGTGGTTAAGTTTCACACCTAGGCGACCACATGAAAGTATAGCTATATGTCCTTGGTCAAATGGCGTGATAGTGTTCTACCTGCGAATTAAGTAGATTTTATTGGGTGAGACAGAGAGGCATTGATTTGGAGGATGGATTCGAGCTCTTGTATCTCGTATAAGTGGTCGATCTTCTTGAGGATGCTTTGAACCAATTTTGCTTTGCAGGCAGTGTTCGAAGGGCCTGTGAAATGGTGGTTTTTTTGTTGGATGTGATACTCCAAAGATGGGAAGGTGTTTAGAGAGTGGGCTATCACCATCAAACTAGGCACTCCACATGTAACTGTTGCGTCCCGACCCTACTGGCTTGCTTATCGAATCCCTAATAGCCGTTGAGTTGTTCTTAGCCGATCACCAAAAGAGGGAGTCCTTTGGGTTTGTGTTGGAGTTAAGGGGAATTGATTTTCCACCTTGGAATAGTCATTGAGTCTTTCTGATGGGAAGAGCCGTTGATCCATTCTTAACCTATTATGTACTGACAATGACTATTCGTGATTTCATATTGAATCAAGTCCGTACAAATTGAAAATTTGAGGGAAGTTATGGTACATTGTATATAGTATATACTGAATATAGTGTCATGCATCTAACTGAAGCAATATATATAGAATAATATGAAAAATAAGAGAAGTACATAGGTACCTATGTAATAATAAAAACGACCGAGGTCATGTGTGAAGAAGGAGAGAGAAAAATAGAAAAGAAAGCCAATAGAAAAAGATAATAGAAAAAATGTAGCTTAAAGAGAAGGAAAAAGGCTCGACGATAGACCGAGTCCAATTGAAGCCGAATTCGTGCAGTTTCTTCACAACGACGACATGGACAGAAAGTCCTCTCGATCGATACGTGTCCACTCTGTATCTCTTTGAATTTTTTTATTTTTTTGCAGAAAGAGAGCTTCTCATTGACCACGTAAATTATATAACAGGCTTTGTTCCATACCGATAAAATATATATGTCATCCCATCACTGTAGCGTCGTGTTAACGGAATGTATCAACTTAATTTAATATATAAATTAGATTTAATATATATTCCATCCCAGCAGACCGAGTTCCTCGAGTCAATTTCAACGACAGGGAACGTGATATGTATTTCGCCGAGTACACGCTATTGCGAGGTTTCAAAGCAACTACATAAAAATAATAATAATAATTATTATTATATAAATAATAATTTATTTATTATCATTATCGGCAAATCTCGCTATGGTCGTTGGCGGTCTTAACGAGGAACATGTTCACCTCCGTCTCAAAAAGTCGTGTTCTTCCGCTACATGTTTATCTGGTGATCATGAAAGTCCGACCTTTGACAAGATTTCTCCCATTCAGAACATCCACGTCATCCAAATGTTTTGCTAGAACATCAGACCTCAATATTTTCTGTTCAGATTATTGATCAGCGAACGGTTCGTCGACCGGTAAATTGTTCATCGATCAATATTATTCCCAAAAACTTCTGAATTTTATATTATTAAAAATAATATATAAAAATATTTGGAAATGAGAATTGATGATTCTCCTCTTTTAAATCTTTTTATATATTATTTTTAATAATTTAAAAGTTAAAAAGTTTTTCAGAATAATATTATATATTATTTTTATGTATTGATCGACGAACTGTTCATCGATCAATGCCTAACAGAGAAATATTGATGTTAGATGCTTTAACAAGACATTTAGGTGATGAGGATGCTCTGTCAGGAAAAAATTCCCTTTGACGAAGATTATTTTTTATATAATATATTGTCTTTTTGTTTCTTACTTTGTTAGATAATAAATTCAGTCGTATCCATCACAATTGAATATAATGACAAATTGTTTAATGATCTGGGTCATGCTCCTTTAAGATAATTTAAGATAATAAAGTAACGGAATTAACTATTCAATATTTAGATTGTATTCATTTGAGGAATACAAATAGATATATCTCTTCATTCCTCTGATTTCTTACTCCTCCATAGACGAACGTCGTTTTCCTGAAGTCAAGATAGATATAAGGTTTCCCTCCATATTCATCAAATTTATGTGTTTCATACAAAAAAAGTTAGAAATAAATACCACTTATCTAACAATCTTATCTAACATAACACATGTGTCCTTCCTTATCCTTTTCCGCCCATCGAATAAAGAATAGCACATAACTACTACTTATCCCTCATTATTCATCATCATCTTCTCATGCAAACGAAGAGAAATAATGTCTTATCCCTTCTTATTTCTTCTCTTTATTCCCCAACCGAGCGGCCCCTTAAGAGAGTTCAAAATTGGAGTTACGATCTTTACATAGCATTATTGGATGTTCCAAGAGATTCAAATCCATGGCGTCTTTCAAAGAGAGAGTATGATTCAACCATTTTGTAATGTTGGTTGAACCATGTTCATGTCATTTTCATTGTCCTTTTATAGTTGTAGAGTATCCAAAACATAGGAGGAGGTAGATGAAGGGATGTACATGAATAAACAAGGAGCTTAGAAAGATGAATAAGTAAAAGCATTGCCATGAAAGGGGGAGAGGAAAGGGTTGAAGTTGTAGAGGTGAAATTCCCCAAGAGGAACAAACCCCATGCAAGGAGATTAGCCCAATCTCGAGCCAAATGTATTGAGTATGGTAGATTTCTTTGTTTTTCTTTTATGAAGAGGGAGGAATAGATATTGTCACTAGCTCAAACAAAGCCCTGGCCATTATAGAAATTTGACATTTTTAAGTCCACTCTATACCTTTGTAATACGTTATAAAATTTCTATTATTTTGGAATTAGACTCTAACATATGTTAGACTTGTAAGCTTTTGGCTATGTATTAATGAAATAAAAGTTGTTTATTTATTGATCTGAATTGAATGATTGTGTTTGCACTCAAATAAAATGTCTCTTAGTACGATCAAAGCATGTTTGGTAGGGGAATATGGACCAGAATAAATCCTTATTTCCATCTTCCCTTATTCATCCTTATCTACTCCCTTATTCTCCTTTCCTTATTCGCCTATTCTTTTATCCCACCTCCTTTTCTGGGCTTTACGAAGGGATGGCTTATTCTATTCACCTCTTATTCTTTCATGGGTTTGCAAAGAACATCGTACGGTGTGGGTTCACGGTGTTTTATATGCCACATCGTAGGGGTTGTGGGTAGTTGTTGTTCTAGAAGATGGACTCGATGGGACTTGCTAAGATATTTGCATGGCCATCGAATCAGATGGGTTGGATGATTTGAGGACATGGAGGTAGGGATGCACGGATATTCTCAATGATTAAAATTAATGCATTTTGGTATATTGCCAGGTGAGAGAGAGTAAAGAATAGGAAAATGTATGCCATTTGAAGTTGGAATCAATTTGGGTGCATTTCTACCACAGTTCCTTTAGGTGTGCACATACAAACTAGCTAGGTAACTTCAGCATATTTGGAGATTGCAATGACATAGGTAGGGATGTGCAGTGGGTTGAGCCAGGGTGGTTCAACCCAACATACGATCCTCACCCACAAACTCGACCCAAAACCTGGGCCAATAGGCTCAGGTTTAAAATACCATGTGGACAAGTGGGGAGGAATACATTGTGAAGAAGCTAGAGGAAATCGAACGCTTATTTCCTGAGAAGGACTGACTTATTATGCATCTGATTGACAGATCAACATCGACACATGACATTGTCGACGCACCAGTGTGATAAGCATGTTAGGATGTGGAATTCATATTCCACCTTGTATGGCCACCTTGTTTATATGTGTGAACTTATGGAGTCTTAATTTTTAATAAAAAAAGAGGAATTTTTCAATAAAATGTGTATAATGTGCTTCTATATGGGAATGATTATTGATGCCAATACGATTAGTAATGCAATGGACTTACTTTGATTGCTTGCCAACCAACATATTTACCTAATTTACAAACCTTATTCATTATCCCTCACGTGCCAACCGAATGGAGAGTAGCACCTAACTACACTTATTCCTCCTTATTCATCCTTACTCCATCATTCTAACCGAATAGAAACGGTGTATTATTCCATCTTATCCATCACCCTTTGTTCCTCCTAATTCTCCTACTGAACGAGGTCTTAGGGTTATGTACATTGACCATCTCGATATCTGAAAAGCACATGAAATGAGGTACCAAGGGTTCGGTCTTGGAGGGCCTACGGTGTCTGATAAATTGGATCCGATAATCGGTTTTCAGCCGCTCTCACGGTGCACGGTACCCAAAGTAGGTGATAGTTCAACAATTGACCCATAATATAGATAATCAATGCAAATGTGTGAGCTAAAATTTATTATAACTTAACAATAATGTGTATAATGACAAGCAGTAGAGGTCAAACCATAGAGAGCAAATGATGGGTATCTTAACTATATTAAACTATTGCTAATTAATATTAATTACTTGTGTATATATTCTTTTTCTATTTTCTATTTTTATAAACTGTATGGATTTTCATTATATTGATTTTTATATATTTTTAATGGTTTTAGACATTTTAAATTTCATTTCTTTTAGTTTTGTAGATTTTTAGTTTCTTTTATTTTTTTAAAGTAAAATGTATATTTATAGAAAATAATAAAGATATTATATACAATATAAGTGATATATAAGATATCTATATATATAGGGTATTATATTTTTAAATGTACTTGAATATAGACAAAATACGTGAAATAAAATGTTTTGTGTTTTTTTATAACTTTTTCTCTTTTGGTAATTTTATAAAATTTTTGTTATTTTTATTATATTTTAAAGTATTAAATATGCAAAAGGGTGCATAGATTAATTCCAAGAGAGTTTTAGGGTTAATAAATATAAATAGATCTAAAATTAACTTAAACTATTTTTAATATATAGTACACAAAAACAACAACAACAAAGCCTTTTTCCACAATTACATAGGGTCGGCTACATGGATTCTTCACCTCCATTCAGATCTATCGTGGACCAGTCCCAGGCAATATATAGTACACGTAATATAGAAAATTTAGAGAAAATAAAATATGTTTTTGAATTTTTAAATTTTACCAATTTATATCAGATTTATAGATTTTTATGATTTTTAAGCTTTATGTTTTGTATTTGTAGTGATTTTGCTATGTGGTGGATAATATAACAATATAGATCATTTTTTAGAAATTTTTTGAGGTATTTTTATATATGTTTTGGGTTTTAATAATTGGATCGAGAATAGAGACATATTTTTTTTATTTTTAAATATATGAGAATTAAGTTTAATGCCAAATAAAAATAAAACATGGTCAAGCACAATATCAGACACTTACGCTAATTTTCCTATAATTTTCAGAGAATTGAAAATATCTAATATGCTAAATTTACATAAAAATAAAATAACTTTATTTGCAATTTATAATAAACATTGCATTCATTTGAAAATAAATCTAAAAGTCTTAGGACATACATGTAATTATCCCAAAAATGTCTCTCACGTGGGGTACCATGTGAGGTGACATGGATTGAACTTAAGTGCAAATATCAAAAGTTCAAGGGTCCAGATGTAATTTTTATCTAAACTATTACATGTACTAAAATATTTACGAGACTAAATACGTAGAACAAAAGAGGAGGGGCACAGTGCAATATACCCCTTAAAGGTTCTTTGATGGACAGTCGGATGCACCTCACTTAATGCAATCAACAGGGGAGATTAATTCACTTAAACCCGATCGACGACACTCCTTGCATAATTCATCGCCAAGATCCAAGGGCGGAGATTAACCTGAGGTGTGATCTTCATCGGATGGTTGCAAATGTGTCTGGAAGAACTAGAATGAACATGCGTATGGAGCTTCTCTACTCCTAGACCAAATGATCTACTTCGTAGCTGAATGGATCCTCGCCATCCTGGGATGGATCTGCAACTTCTGGAGATGTCAAAATAGTCTGCCCCCATCGATATGGGCCTAGAGCTTGAGATAAAGATGAGGACCTGGAGATTGTCTTCTTGATTCGATTCACCCCTAGATGAGGTGCTCAGGTCCTCTCTCCTGGAAAACAACATCGTGGTTCGAGGGCAAAGACCCTTGATCAATTGTATTCACAAAATGTCACGAAAATGGATGGGGCGATGAAGCTCCGATGTGCGACAAAGGAGCTTTGATCTCTCCGAGCTTTGCGAGATCATAAATGAGAGCTAGGTCGAGATGTGGAGAAGGAAATAGGGAAGGGGATGGGAGTGTTAGCAGTGGTCAAAATAAAGCTGGTACATGATGAAACAGTGGCTAGAGTTGAAGCTTCGACGTATGAAGAAATTGGAATCTACGCTAAATATCATAAAATCTAACAAAACTAAGATCAACATTACGCTGAGGAATAAAAATGCAAACTAAAAACACTAACCTAATAGCTCGATGAGGGGTACCTGGAGCAGAAGAAAAGTGTCGCCTGGGGTGCTCCAACAAGGCTTGGATCGAGCTTCACCCCCTCCTTCTGCACGCCTTAGTCCCAATGAGCTCACCTACTATCACTAGGGAGGCTTCGAGAGAGGAATTAAGGGGCTATGGTGGACTAAAAAATGGATCAAAATTGCAAAAGAGGGAGTTGGGTCTTATTTATAGACCTAGAGGAGAAGCTCGAAAGATCATGGATTTGTACGCAATGGAGTGGATGTACAACGAAAATTAGAGTATGACAAGATAAAGGATTGTGCCATGAAGATTGTTGACAAAGAAATTGCAGTGCATCGAGCACTGGATCATCACTAAAAATTTGGTGAAAGTCAAAGGGTAGGTGAGTCAGGGTCTGTCAAGAGGGGGGCAACTTGAGGACTGGACACTTGACCTGAGGTCAACTGTCCATATGCTCCCAATGGGCCATCTCAACCCACAAAACAACAAAATAGAAAGAAAATAGAAGATAAAATAGGAAATGATTTATTTAAATAAAACTCAAAATATATAAACTTTTTCTAATTTCATAAGATATTTTATGAATATTTTTATTTATTTTTACAATCTTATTGATTAGGTGTTGATTTTTTACAAATATATGCAAAGGTATTTTTAACTATACTTTAGGTATTTTTTATTTTGTATTCTAAATTTTATTATCATGTGTACATATTTTATATATTTATAATATAACTAAATGCATGTTTACCTATTTTTATTTTAGTTTTTATTTTTTGTTTATATACTTAAATAATTAAATACAATTCGATGCCGAATGAGATTATCCTAAGAGACTTCAGTTATTTGGATTTAATCCCGAGAATGACTCAATATAGATCTGAATGGATGTAAAAAATCTATGTAGCCGACCCTAGTTAATTGTGGGACATGCTTTGTTGTTGTTGTTGTAGGGAAAGATATGATATGGAGTTACTGTTATTTTTGAGATCATTACAGTGAATGAATGCTAGAGTAGAGAGCTAGTTTAAAGTTATTTATGAAATGGAACTTTAGAGATGGTATCTCTATAGTTATTTTTGTTACTTTATTGGATAACATAATGTCATAACTAATGATATAATATGATTTGTTTACCGTGATTTAGTTTTATATAGTTCCTAAATTCTAGGTCCTTCAATGAAATTTACCAAATATCATGTACAGGAAAAAAAGTGTGCTCCCTTAAAGATGTAACTTACATGCTCCCACTCTTTTATCCCATTGTTGTTTTTATTTTTATTTTTTTGAAATGAAATGTAGAGGGATTTATATCATCATATATCACCATGGTGTCATTAAAAATTCAACTTATATCGAGACTTCTATCCCCTCCATTAAGATTGTCAAAATTTTAATGGTTTTAGAATTGTTGAAATTATAGAAACCCTGTTAGGAATGTCAGATTTACAAGAAATTTGAAACACATATTCTACATATTATTTTAAGAAAATCCTGGAGAGTTTCATTTTAAAAATAAAAAGTATTTAATTATAAAAACTTTGGAGGATTTACTTAAAATAATAAGTAGAATATGTGCTTCAAATTTCGTATAAAACTAACATTCTTAGCATATCCATCTGGAGGGGTCCGATTTCATCAATTTTGAGACCATTAAAATTTTGGTAGTCTTGATGGAGGCGATAGAAGTCTTTAATTAAACTGAATTTTTAATGACAATATGTGTTATATGATGATCTAAATCCTCCTAGATTTCATTTCAAAAAAATAAAAATAATACGAGGAGGAAAAAAAGGTAGGAGCGTGTAAGTTACATGCTCTCAGGGAGCATACTTTTTTCACACATGCATGGGGTTAAAGGAGGTACACCGTGGGCATAGCCAATTGGCTACTCCCACCCTCCATTTTTCCCCAATTTTATAATTTTTTTGGAAAATGAGAATATGTATATTCATCTCTATAGCCCCCTAACACATCATTCCAATTTCGTCAGAAACAGAGACTCATATGCCCTCCATCTGAAGGGGTCAATTTCAACAATTTTGAGACCGTTAAAATTTTACAGTCTTGATGGAGGGGATAGAAGTCTCGAATCAAGTCGAGTTTTTAATGCCACTTTGATGGCATGTTGTAATCTAAATTCCAATAGATTTTATTTCAAAAAATAAAATATATAAGGGAAAAGGGGTTGGAACATGTAAGTTAGCTACACCAGGGAGCATACTCCATTTTCTCATATATATAGAGGGGCCTTTCAAATAGGATGCATCCTTCCCGACTTAAGGAAGGCCACAATCTTTTTTGTAGAAAACATCAATACTTTAGTAGAATGCTACAGTTTGTATAATAACCCCCACATTATAAATATGAAGTCGCCTACAAAACTGCATATTATAATACAAATATTAAAACTGCATACTGTAATACAATCTGTATACATATTCTACTAAACTCATCATGTTTTCTACAAAAAAAGGAGCTGGCATGGCCTTCCTGAACTCAGGAAGGACCAAGTCCTAATTGAAGGAATTACTATTATATATATGATATTCGGTAAATTTCATCGGAGGACCTAAAATTTGGGAACTAAATCAAACTAGATCACTCTAAAAAATCACATATTATATGCATGTCTGATACTTTCATATTATATCATTAATTAGGGCATTATGTTATCTAATAAAATAACAAAAATAACTATAGACATACCATCTCTAAGGTTTTCATTATAAATAACCTTTAAATAGCTCTCGACACTAGCATTCGTTCAATGTATTGATCTCAAAAATAAAAATAACCCCATATATTCCTTACAATAATAATAAAGTCTTTTCCCACAATTAAGTAGGTCAGCTACACAGGTTTTTTTTATCTCCATTTAGGTCTATTTTGGATTATTCTCAAGATTAAATCCAAATAATTAATATTTCTAAATATTATTCGGTATTTAATTATATTTTAGGTAATTATTTTATTTTTACGAAAAGAATAGATGGTGGAAAGGCATGTCGTTAACACTGGATATGTTATGTTCTAAGTCACGGCGTATAGAATTGAGTAGAGTGCATTCGGGAAGGGTTTTTCATCAAATCACATCAAATGACCCATGTTTATCTTCCAACTTATGCAAAAATCGAACCAAACGTTCACGATGGTAAAGAAAAATCAATAACCTCATGTTTGAATTAGTATGATATTCTACAAGATAATTGGTTAGAGTTTTTTATAGCATCCTTTCAGCAAAGTTCATCTTCTTTATTAGGTCTTTCGATGAATTTCCCACGACTCTGCCCTACTAGATCTTACATGCATCGAGGCACTTGCATTTTTCTTCGAATGAAAGATAAGTGGCTTCCTCGCAGACCCTGCATAGTCGGGCTTGCAACGAAGAGAAAACTAATATCGATCATGTTGCAAGAGCAAGTTGCCTAACACAACTCCATCTATAATCATACTTGATGTGTGTGCTTGATATGGATATCATGTAGTATAGAAGGGTTTTGTCTTAAATTTAGTTGACAAGCCCCTGTAATAATACCCATTTATACAAATAGAAAAGTTCTCTATTAATTATATAAAATGGGCACATATGATAATAAAAATTAAAAATACAAAATAAAAATAAAGTACCCAAAATATATACCTATATTTATACTTGAAAGAATTGACACTAATAAATAATGTTATAAAAATAAATAAAAATACCCTTAAAATAGTTTGAAAAATAAGAAACTTTGCATATTTTGAGTTTTAATTAAGAAAAACACCTATTATTTTTAATTAAATTAGTAAGGGATCTAGCCATTATTTTATCCTGACTTAGGTCCATGTGGACCAATCATGACCAGAGAATTGTTGACCCGAGGTCACTTGTACCCACGGGCCTTCTGACTCTTTCAGAGTCATGAGAAGGCCCTTATTCTCCAAATTACCACTCTTCCTATGTGCTTCCCTTCTTCCTTGAGCTCCTCCCTCTTTGCGGACACCATGATCCTCATCCACGCCTACCTTCTAGCTTCCACCAACTCCCCTTCCATTTCACGCAACCCACCTCTAAAAAGCCTCCGACCTCCTATCTATAAATAAACCTCCAACATCATTTTTTAGTTTTTTTATCCTCTCTTTGGGTTGTAACCCCAAAAAACACTAAGGCTAGAGGTAATCTTCATGACAGGGAGATCCCACAAATCCAGACTTGGGATGGGGTTGAATCCCATTGAGAGTTAACCCGTAGTAGCAACCCAATCTAAATGAGTGGAGATCCCACAAAATAGGTTCAATGGGAAAACAAGCTGTATGGGGAACTGATTGGCACTCATTATGCAATGCTTTACATGTGAGTCCTATCCCCGAAAAGTCGAGTGCTTGAAAACTGCAAGAAAAGGTTGAGCATTATGCTATTAATGGATTCAAGCTTTATAAGCAGGATGTAAGCAGTGCATCCTTGGAGAATGCCACCTATATGAGTATTTCTGTGGACTGCAGATAAAGGATGAGGGTTTATTCTTAATATACCCATGAAACAGGGTAGGGTGTAAGGCCATTAATAGCACCAAAATCAGAAGACTATCACCATAGACTTCACTCTGACCACTCGATACCATTACATCAAAGGATTAAAGTTCAAGACTTACCTCACTTTATTCTTGTGGTGGTGAAAGGAGATAAGTCAGGTAAAGATTCAAACCGGAAGGTACCTTTACTGAAAGCAGAGTGTGGAAATCCGAGATCTTTGGCTCTTTGTGTTTCAACAGTGAATTCGTGGGGGATTGTTGGAATTAACTTTGTTGGGATAGTTTGATGCAATTTGATGGTCAATATCAACTTATATTAATTATCTCAATTCTTGGAATTTAATGTTTCGACCCTGTGGGGTACTGTTTAATCCCACATTGTGGAATGTCAAAACTGACACTTGGTTTTTATATGGGAAGTCTTGAGACTAGTCTGAAAACAGACTAGAGAGGACTTTGGACCACTACACACACGCGCACACGGGCGCGCCCGCCCTCACCGCGTCGGGCTCGGGCGTGGCGTGGTCGCGGCGTGGCGTGGCGTGAAGACCATGTCAGTTTTATGTAACCGCGCATTTGAATTC
This sequence comes from Ottelia alismoides, assembly GCA_037367405.1. NCBI lineage: Eukaryota > Viridiplantae > Streptophyta > Magnoliopsida > Alismatales > Hydrocharitaceae > Ottelia > Ottelia alismoides. Next base: position 107,361 of record JAZKJV010006401.1, read on the forward strand.
CAAAGGACGTGTCCATTTATCCTCTCACGATGTGTAACCGCCCTGTTGGTTTTAAGTATCTCTCAAAGTCGTGGGCAAGGGTTACGAACATACACAGTTCTCATTCCCAACGCTTCCCCTCTCCCTCTCTCGATCTTGGGCTTCGTCTAAGGAGGTGACTTTCGAAGATGCTCAAGCACGGTGCACACCGTCGACGAGCGTGGAATCGTTGGACCCTGGGAGCGGCACGTCAAGACCCTGTGCATCGGTAAAGTGGGCGTTGTCTCTTTAAGGGGAGTCCTACAACAGGACGTTTCGGTTATGATTTCTAACTCTCTCTCCTTTTCTTTGTCGCATTGTTTGTGATGATGGTGGTTTCCGGATTTTTCCCTTGTTTTAAAACGCATACATTCATTAAATGAATATTTTTCTTGTCATTAATGATTTGAATGCATACATACATTGATTTAAACTGGAAACTCGTTGATAATCTGATTCATATATGTATGTTGATATCGTATTTTTCAACAAAGACATTATCAACATACTTCACTCCATTCCTACCCAACCCTTTATTCATATGAGTGAACAATACAACTTTTTTGGTGCGTGCAACCAGACCAACCTTTCTTGTCGTCTGCTACTTGCTCCTTGTTACACTCCACCGTTACCCTAATCAACCATCTACCATGCCACCTATACACCAGATTTTCTCAAGGGGAGTTTGGATAGAGAGGATAACCCTCCCAAAAGTATTCGATCTCCTCACATTTCAATAAAAGATGTATTTGAAGGTAACGCCCAATCACGCAAAGAGAACGGGATGGACGGTGAACAATAAACAGATCGATTATAATATAGATAATACAAAAGTTTCATATTAGAAAAAAAAAGTAGAACTATATTTAAATCAGGACAAGTTTACGTCGATCTTGAAAGAAAAAAAGAGAAGAAATCCATGGCCTCATTCATCTCGCAACAACGTGCATCCAAGGCAAATTAATCGATTGGTCAGAGAAGATTCGAAGTCGTGTGTGAGACCAATCGATCGAATTATTTTCCTGCTTCTCTAACTCGCGGTATCTGACTACGTGTTCTTCACGTGTCTGCGCCGTTTTCTTCAGCGTGAACTAAATTGGAACGTTGAAATAGACAAAAATCTAACATGGCAACGCAACATTATTGGACTTTATTCCAAAAGCGAACAAACACGCCCCAACTTTGTCAGTTTCTCTATCTTCACAAGTTGCCTGCCGAATAAGGACGACCACGAATAAACAAAAACAACGTACAAACAAGAATTTCTGCTATTTTTCTGTGGAAATCAAAGAGAATTAACTAAACAAAATGAATAATTTTTTTTTAAAAAAAGGGTGTTCTTCGCCTGCATCTTTCGCAATCCATTTCAACTTTGATTAGCATTTCTGCTGTTGTTGTTGGTAGCTGATGCAGGCGAGCCATTGATCGGCTGCTGCTGTGTGCCGCTGCCTCCAGCTCCAATTATGGACGTTATCGCGGCGGCAAGAGCGGCGGTGAAGTTGGGGTCGGATGTGATCGCAGCTGTTGCCGCGCTTACTGAATCCACGAAAGGGGGGTTCGGCGGCTTCGCGATGGCAGCATCGACGGCCATTTCGTGTGTCAACGAAGACGATGAGGACTGGAGTCCTGAAAACTTGGATTGGTTGCTGTAGAGTGATTGGCCGAATATCTGCGGGGCTGCTGCGGGAGTGGCTGCCGCGCCTATGATCGGGACGGGGAACTGGGAATTGGCCGGTCTTTGACTCTGCTGGAGCAGCGTCGGCGTGTGCGTGAGATCCAACGTTACCGTCGGGAATGGTGCGGAGGCGGATATCGTCGCCAAGTTTGACGAGCACGGCAGCAGCGTCCTCGCGAGGAAGTTGGGGTTCATGAGCCCCCCGTCGGGGCTCGGCATCGATCCAGAAAGTAACATTGAGGCTGCGGCCGAGGTTGTGGACGCCATCGCCATTGCAGCCGGTGGAAGTGGATGGTTGTGGTTGCCTTCGTATGTTGTGATCAATATGGATCTGTCCTCTGCGCATCTTTGCACCTGTTGCGTTGTAGTTGAGTAAGATCGTCTGGAGGAATTAAATTGCTGTTAAACTATGAGGTTCAAAATTTAGATACCTGTTTGCGGACAGGGCAGCCGGCGGCCATGGTGCACCGGTAGTACGCTCGTGGGCAGGGGTTCCCCTTAGCCATCTTCTGCCCGTACTTTCGCCATTGGCATCCATCGGTTATCTGTGTAAATTCATCGTAAAATAGCATGAAGATCGAATTAACAACAACAATTTCAACTCTAATATTTGCCATAAAGTGGATCTAATCTGAATTGGTCAAATCGAATTAACATAACAAAAGAAAATCTGGGTACCATGGGAGCTTCAGAGCGGGCGCGAACGGAGACACGAGCCTTCCGCATGGTCGCCTCCTGTGCCTGATCGGTGGCCGGAGCGGTGGGGTTCCTTGTAGGAGTCAGCTTAGGCAATTTGTTCGGGATCCAGCACTGCGACGTCCCCGCGACGTCGGAGCTCCCTTCTCGATCCCCGCCGGAAATATCGCCAGCGACCTTTGGGAGTTCGAAAGGGGAGCCGTTTCTTGCCTGCAGGCGGTAGTCCATGACCGGCGAGCCTGACTCTAGAGGGCTCCCGACTTCTGTCGATGAATTGGACCGTTCATCGTTCCCGGTCGCGAGGCCGAGATCCATGAATTGCCTCGGCACGATCGTTCCGGTGCCGTCACGGTCCCCCCGAGGGATGTGCTGCTCGCGCTGCTGCATGAGGGTGACGAGCTGCGTATGTAGGGTGTTGTAGTTGGAAGTGATCTCGTTGAGCATGCCGTGCAGACGCTGGTTCTCCTTAGTTAACTGCTCCAATTCCATCTTCATGCTTTCCAACTGAACCCCCCACACACAAAAAAGTTGTAAGGACGAAACTCGTGATTGTTTATATGATCGATCGATCTACCATTTGTTTCATGATCACACAAACCTCGTCGCTTCCGTCGACCTTTCCGTCCTCGTTTCGTGACGTACCATCATCGACCGTGGACTCATCGCTTCCGGTGTTCGTCGTGAGGAGGAGTCTAAGACCGGTCTGTCGATCGTCACCAATCAGAGTCATCAGGAACTTGCAGTTCCAATCTTAATTTTCTCTGAAGAGAATTACATTACATGATAAAACAAAATTAACCTACGTTAACTGTGAGATCCTCGTTTTTAACGGCGTAAGGCTGCGTCTTGACGTCCACCTCCATGGAGCTCTTGGAGAAGAAATCCATCTCGTCCATCCGCCTCTCGTTCGGTGAAGCTGACAACGCGGTCATGGACAAGAGATTGTCGCGGATTTCCGATTCCGGGGAGCTGCTCCGGTTGACGGTATCGCTGGGGCCGAGGAAGGATCCGATCCCGGAGGGCTTCAGAGCCAATGAGAAGCCGGTGGTGTCAACGCCGATGCTACCTCCGTCCATTCATATAAATTGGATTATCTCGTAGTGGGTCAAAAGGAAATGGGAGTAGGAAGTCTTTGGGAGGGTGCAATAGGCCGAGTATTTATTGCCGAGGGAGGAGATGGTCGCGCGTCTCTAGGAAGACTTATCACGGTGGGGGTTGGAAGGATGAGATGAGGTCATGTGGTGCGTCAGTGGGACCTCCTTCCCGGAAATTAGCAGACCAGTTATTTACATGGTTACCCTCTAATTCTGCTCGTTTGAATAGATCTCTCTTTATCTTTACAGCATCAACACTGTCCAAATACCATGAAATGAAACATGCATGATGCAGCAGTTGACCGGTGTTCAAATCTTAATCCCCATGGGTCTGAATAGCAGATTGGATATTTCAACTCCTGTAGCCTGATTAAATTAGACGGTAGTCTTAACATCGTGCACCGGAATTCTATAATTGAACGAGTACGGATCCACACCAGAACAGAGCCATCGAGCGAAGAGAGAGTCAAACGGTGATCTGACCGCTTCCAGGAACGGACGCCGCGAGGGACGGATCGCGTCAACCAAAAAGGTGCGAGGACGAGTAGAAAGAGAGAGAAAGAGAGAAGGGGAGGTGACTGGACTCCAGTGCTGCCTGCTGCGCTTTGCTTGCGGGGGCCGTGCCGGGTGGGTTTGACCCCCGAGGTTTTGGGTGGCCTCGTGGCGATCAGATCTGGACCCCAATTTAGCCGCGGACCAAATCAGGTCGCGCCACGTCCAGTGCGCGCGCTCGCGGCGACTCCTCCTTGTCCGCTCCGCCGATTGACCCCTTCCTCCCCTCTTCTCCCCTCCTCTCCGGTAAACGTTGAAAACGCCTAAAGGAGGCGAAACTGCAGGATCTAAACGCGACTGCTAAAATTGGGTGCAGAGTACTCGCGTCCGATCCGTGAACATATCCCTTCCCTTTTCCCATACAGATCTAATTGGCAGCTGTCTTAATATCTTTTCTTGGAAGAGGACGAAAGGATTTACGCAGATGTACATAGATTTTCCTGCTCTTAACCTTTATTTAAACACGAGCATGGGTTTCAGAACATCTTTAACGATTGCTTTGCCATCCCCGAAATGATAATGGTTTGTGTTACCGGCTACTATTTCAAATAGACAATAAAGGAAAATAAGTTATCGCTACAGAAATATGCGTACAGATATGGAGATTGTAGGCACAGAATTGAGCTCTGACCACAACACGTCGTGCCCAGTAGCCGTACCTACAAGTCTCGTCACGAGAATTCTTTAACAACGAATATGTCGTGGTCACTACAAGTGACCACATAATTTGTCGTGACCACAACTCTTGTATGAAGACTTTGACCACGGATTGTAATTACGAGAAACTAGTGGTCACGGAATTATCATGGTCACAAGTTTCCGTAGCCACATTCCGTGGCTACAACTCATTTTTTTAGTGAAATGATTACGATTCCTAATTTTCTTTAGAAAATTTATTGAAATATTTATAAAAAATATACTGTTCTAACGTCGTTCCATTTTCCTCCTTCAATAGCCACATTTTGGAAACCCGTTGTTTTGAACGAATGATACCTAATTAAAAGCAGATATTAGGCATATATTCAACATGTGGTTGTCTGTAAGAGAAACCATCACATCGTGGCTGCATGTAGTAAAAAATGCAGCGATGTAGACAGTTCAATGCATGGCCTGAACTTATTAAAATCAACGTCAAACTTGTCATTCTTCAATTGTCTATTTTTATTGATCACGTAATTGACAATTTTATAAATTTTTCTTAAATGAAATCTAACTGTAATAAATTTTATTTTATATTTTTAATTTAATATATATTTTAATTACATTAAATTTTGTTATTTACATCAGTATGCTTAAATTCCTGATTTAAATGGATTGTACAATGATCACTATACATGGTATCGTTCTCAAAAAAATAAAATAAGAATAATTGTAACTGCATTTTTTAGCATGCTGGTTATATTTATTTCATTTATAAAAAACAGAAGATAACGAAACAAATCAGAATAACTCTTGTATCACAACTCCTCCCACTATTATATATAGGGTAAAATGGAGCTGCCTTGGCTCCATCCGCGCTATTTTATCTGTTTTTTTTAACATTTCTTCCGTGGATTTTCATCAATATATCCATGTATTATGTCATTCAAGTTTCACGCGAAACAAAGATTCCTACGACCTCCATCCATAAGGTCATTTTTAACAATTCTGTTACCGTTAAAAAATGATTGTCTAGATGGCAGTCGTAAAAGTCTATGTTTAGCATGATATTTGAATCGCATAATATAGGGATATAGTGATAATATTCACGGAAGAAATTTTCAAAAAAAAATAAAAAAATGGATGAAATGGTGCGGGGGGAACCAAGTTAGCTTCCCCAAAGGGCATCCTCATCCATCCATATATATACATACATATATATATATATAGAGAGAGAGAGAGAGAGAGGAGTGATCCTATGAGAGCAAAAAAAATGTGAGAGCATGAGAGCGTGCATTCTGGACCACATGATTCTATTTTCTCTCTCCTGGTTGGATCATGTGGTCCAGAATGCAAGCTCTCATGCTCTCACAGGTTTTGGCTCTCACAGGATCACTCCTCTCTCTCTCTCTATATATATATATATGTAATTTGAGTGACCCTACGAGAGCCAAAATCTGTTATATATATATATATATATAAAGAGAGAGAGAGAGAGATGTGATCCTATGAGAGCCAAAATATGTGAGAGCATGCATTCTGGACCACATGATTCAAGCAGGAGAAAGAAAACAGAATCATGTGGTTCAGAATACATGCTCTCACATTTTTTTGCTCTCATAAGGATCACTCATATATATATATATATATATATATATATATATATATATATATATATATATATAGGGCTTATCCAAAGAGCCATGTGCCCATTTGGGTTGTGGTGAGCACCAAACGTGGGCTCACCACGTGTATATGTTGGTTCCATTTGGTAGATGACGGTATTAGTAATAACTATATTTCTAATTATAGGCTACCACGTATTTAACAATGACTATATTTTCCATTATACATTGTCCTTAAAAAAAGGGATGACGGTTTTAGAAAGAAAAGATTCAAATAAATGATTTCGTGTGGATTATTTAGATCCAAACGACAGGATAGTAACAAATATACTTTGGTCAAGTAAATGCTTGTTATGAGATCGGTAATATGAAGACAATGATCGGTAATTTTCATCCAAATAGTTAATATGTGCAGAATTTAGTAATACGTATACAATGGTCAAGTAAATTTGTGTTGTGAGATCAGTAATAACATAACAAAACATTAGTAATACCATTGTGTATGTAATGCGTATTGCATTCATTTCTGTAATATTTTTTCCTTTTTCGTCAACGAAGCATTCTATTTATTTCACAAATTCGTTTTTCCTTATGTGTATGTATTTAATAACTTCTTTTTCAAAGTACTATTTCCATTAATCTTATAAAAGGTGAATATGTTAATGATTATATGTTCCTTTCTTACTTGAGCAACGCTCGTGACTTACAATGTACAGAGATCAGTAATTCATTCATGTTACTCAAGTAATACATATTCAGTTCTCAAGTAATTATTATTGTGAGATCAGTAATTACTTGTTATTATTACATGTTACTGATTCTTCTATATATCTTACTTGTTGCATTCTTTGTTTTAAAATACTATCGAATCAAAACCTTCTTTACTTATGTAACTTATTTAATTACTTGTAATACGTCAAGTGTTACTGAAAGCCACACATAAATTACTTAATTATTGTTATATGGTAAACATTCAAATTTCAACTGTTGTCTTCTAGTCCATTTAGATGATGTTTTGCTCTCGCTCATCGGCATAACAACAGCTTCTTTAAGACACCAAATTGTTGCATTATTCTGCAAGAAACAATAAGTTAATTGATCATTTAAAAAATTAAAATATCAAGAAATTGGAAAAGAATACACATTAATTACAAAATGTTCAATAACGTTTTAGGAAGATACTTGCTTCAGTACTATTTCATATCCGTGAATAGTAAGAATTGTATAAAGAATGGTAACTCAGCAATATACTCGCTTCAGTAAGAATCATTCAATGACAAGTAACTTTTAATGAATTGTTAGTAACTTTTGTTATATGACAAGTAGCTTGTAATGTGTTGTATTTATAAACTTACTAATTGTTATAATATAGTTACTGACAGCCAATAATGAAGTTACAATGTTACCAGAGTTACTTGTTATTATTATAAAGTTACTTCTACATGCTAAAAAGTTACTGATGGATAGTGTAAATGTTACTTGTTATATATGTAAGTTATTAAAATACTAGTAATGGTTTACAATGTTACCAAAGCGTATATTAATTGTTACTGGTCATTATCCGATAGTTACTAGTACAAGTTATATGAAATTTCTTACTAATATATATATATATATAAAACTTACTGATACATGTAATAAAGTTACTCAAAGCCAACAATAGAGTTACAAATTTACTGTAACTTTTTATTATATGAAATCAAAATACCTTCGATAAAAAATCAATTAGGAATACAAATCGTGTATCAAAATGAATAAAAATCGATATTATGAATACAACTTTCTCATATTCCAATCATACTTTTCGAATAAAAAATCGCTTACGATAAAAAATATGCAGTATTCATAAAAAAATTAATGAATTCACCATCTCGTCGTTTTGATCCCAAAACAAACATTGCTAAAAATCAAAATATCATTAAAACAACGAAATTATGATAGAAATAAGCGATTAAATCATGAAATCGAATCACATACCTCCCATCTTGCGTTGGAACGAAACAAATGCCATGCATTGGAATGAAACGATAGATTTTAGCAATCAAATGCACGCGCCTTCCTCTTTCCAGAAATGCAAAGCTATTTTTAGCAATGTTCTAATTTCCGATTTTGTTTTATTTCCATACAAAAATCGGTTCCTATTTTTTTGGATTGAATCGGTTCCTATTTTTTTGGGTTGGACGGCTAGGATTGGGTGCTCATCCGAACTCAAATGAGCCATGTGCGCATTGGATAAATTCCATATATATATATATATATATATATATATATATATATATATATATATATATATATGAGAAACTTCAAATGAAGTGGGGTCTCATCATATATATGGTGAGACACCCTGAATTTAGACATCTTTCCTATTTATTTTATAATTTCTTATTTCATATATATAACAATAAATATTAACACAACATGTATAGTGAAATAAAATTATGAAAATATTATTATTTTGGATAGAAATGTTAATTTAAACTTGGATGTTGACAAACAAATCATTTTCTCGTGGTCACCTATCTTCTTAAATAAGCATGCCAGCAAGTTGTATTACTCAACATTGGAATCGTCTTTGGGGGTCATGGGTGTTTAATATATTGTCATGAAATTTAACGATGATGGTCCACTCAGGTTGTATGGTCTAATCACGTTGCATAAAAAACAAATCGAGTTTGAATTTGAAGGCACACCGTTTGTAGAACATGATGCATGGTTGGTGAGCTTGTCTTAATTGATTGTACCCATTTTCCTTTTGGTTTGGAATATCCTTCCATGCCCTTGATGGGAGGGCAAGAGAAAGGTTGAATAAGTTGGTCCTTTGATGATTGATAGGTAGGTACTCACTTTTCCCTGGCCCAAGTAGTCATACCAGGAATTTTCATGTTTTCAAAACTGTAAGATTAAACATCCATGATAGCTTTAACATATTCGATAACCAAATAAATACACAAGGACGGATAACTCGTAACAACAACATTGATCCATATCCATATATAATTTGAATATTCGTTACTATATCATCAAGTGTTATCTATTTTAAGAACTCAAAGTTACTACTGACTATTTACATTGTTAAAATAAATGGTCAAAAGCAAATCCACATAACAAATGCAAGCACAAAGAATAGTAACTTTATCATGGAAAATCCATTGGGTAAAAATCATGACCCATGTCCATGGACTTAGGCAGTGCCGTCCCTTACATTTCGTGGGCCCTAGGCCAAAAAATGGATAGGCCCTTAACAAATTTTCACGGAACAATTTCTCCTTATGGAATCCCATTAAATTTTGAACTTTACATTGAGTTGTTCACATTTGATTCCATAAGGGCTCACTTTTCGGTGAGTTGTTTAATCGAAATTTTGATTTTAGAAGGGCTCATTTTTGGTGAGTTCTTTCATCAAAAATTTGATTCTACAAGAGTCAAATATAACGAATACTATTTTTTTTCTAAACTAAAGATTGAAAAACATGTAAAAATGGGCCCCTAAAATTGATGGACCCTAGACCATTGCACTCTCAAACAACCCTCCGGGACGGCCCTGGACTTAGGATTTCTAATCGATCGAATTCGGATCATAGACCAAAATCTTCAGAACGCAATGGATCAAACACCAAGTGCAACACCCCAATATAGTCCCACATCAAAAGTATGAGAGCAAGTTATAAGTGGTGGGGATTACTACTTGACAACCTGGATGCAAGCATTTTGGATAGTTGTTGAGGGGTCCATTTGGGCCCGAATCAAACAAGTTGTCCGGGTCGGTTTTCTCCGAGAACAATTCGGAATTGGAACATTGCAAATAGAGCTAATTTCCTTCTGATATTGGAAAAGGACTACATGAGAGAAGGAGCCACCCCTAGGAGGAAAGTGCTGCAAGGAACATGATGATGCCACTGTCATTAGGAATAAGTGATGGGTCATGTCGCAACGAGGATGTTGCGAATATAAGTAGGAAAATTTGTAACACCAAACATAATCCCATATAGGAAACTCACAAAGTGTGAGAGTGGGTTATAAGTAGTGGGGAATACTAGTTGACAATTTTAGCTTCACATTTGTGTGATTGTCAACATGTATAATTGGGCTTGAACCCAGCAAGTTGTCATAACCATTTTTCCTCGATAACAGATCGGATACCTAAGCTCGGGACTTTACAAATTATAATGTCTCAGGCTTATGTATTCAATCACTTATCATGGAAAACGACCTTGACAACTTGTTGGTTTGGGCCCAATTGGGCATATTGACAACCACCTAAAATGCTTAAATCAAGTTGTCAATTAGTAATCTCCACCATTTATAACTCACTCTCATACCTTTTGTGTTTTTGATGTAGGATTATGTTGGGGTGTTACAATCTCTCCATTTATATTTGCAACGTTCTCACTGCGACATGACTCATCACTTATTTGCAATTATACTAGAAAAGACTACCTGAGAGGAGGGGCTATCCCTACTATAATTGAGAATAAGTGATATGCCATGTTATAATGAGGACGTTGCAAATATAAGTGGGAGGTTGTAACACGCCAGCATAGTCTCACATCGGAATTGTGAGTGGAATATAAGCGGTAAGAAAAGAATTTTGGATGGCTGCAGATGGATCCATTTGGGCTCGAATTTAACAAGCTGTTGGAGTCAATTTTCCTTGATAATGGTCTGGAGACCTAAGCATGGGATGTTATGCTATGAACTTTCCATTACTTGGATCATATATAGAGTGTCAATACAACAAAGGCGTATGAAGAGATTGAATCATTGAGTGGAGACAAAGAAAGATGACCTCGCATGTAAATTTGAGAGAAGTATGTGTAGGGAAGATATCTCTATGTTGAGTGTATTTGTTGTGTCTAATTATCAATAGACAGGCTTGTATTTATAAGTGAGTAGAAGGCTCTTAAGGAAATTATGATAGCTAGAAGAAAATCAAATGAAATGTCCTCTTAGGAAAGGAAATTGACGAGGAATCAAGTAAGGGTTATTATAAATACATCTATCTAGTATTCGCACATTAGAAAAACTAGAAGAATCCAAATCAATTATTGGTTAATCGATCATTTAATTTAGAGTGATCAATCAAATTGACAAGTAATCAATTAGCCAAAGAACATTGATCAATCAATTAGTTGACTGTAGTGAATTCATTAAAATAGTGATTGATCAAATAATTCAAAGTAGCTTATAAGAAGTTAGATAATAGTACATGATTAATTAATCAAAAAATAGATGGGAACTAAAAGTGACAAAATGAATCAAACAATGTGATTGATGATCGATAAATGTGGCTTGAAGCTAAAATAAGATAACATTAGAGAAAGGACTTAATATACATATATGTTAAATATGCATATGAATTGAAACTTTACATGTTCCTCTTACAAAAGTATTCTTTCTTCTTCTTTGTGTTGTCCATAGCATTCTACTTGTCCCTTAGAGTTGGCTTTTCAATCCTTGTAAAAGCGAGTGCTTGAGCAACTAAGTGGATTCTTTACTACCTTTCATTATAAATAAACTTGATCTTTTATGCTTCATGCTTAGAGTGAAGCAGTCATGAAATCTGGAGAACAATTTGTACTCACAAAGTTTGTTAGCGTCAAAATAATAGTATAATTAGCATGCAAAAATGTTATTAATGTTCCTTGTCTTTTTCACGATGACAAACAAGCCAAACTTTGTTATTAGCATCTCCACTTCTTCTACCCTTTTAACATATCAAAAGGATTTCATTTTAAAATATATTAGAAATACTTCACTTAATTTTGGTAAACAAATCCACACAATATACTTTCTCTTTAAATTTGTTATTAACTATGGAATTCAATTCTTCCTTATGTATTATATAATGCATAAATAAAATTATAATAAAAATCATAGGCTGGAAAGAATGTACTAAATGAGGAGAGATTACTATAGCTATAATATGGTGGCCATGTCCATCCATTATAATTATGATAATCTCTGTAGGAATCTCTTCCATCTCTACTAGAATGTATGTTTGTTCTTGCATTCGTGTTTCACGAGGAATTCTTCTTTAGTAACGCATGATTTAGATTTTTCTTGTATGTTTTCTTTGATGGCCCATCCCGCATTGTTTTCCATTTACCTGCACAAATTTCTTCATATATCAATTGCTTCTGGTATCCAACACGATTAGCTTTCTAATTCTCAACTTCACTTTTGAGAATACACACCATTCTTTATCAAAAAGAACTAGATATGTTATTTTGTGTGATTGGTTAATATTATATTCCAAATTTAATGAAATCTCATGTGGAAGTGTGTAATTGATTATAAGTTTTTTTTCAATCAGTTAACATGGCAAGATCATCCTACATGATTTTTTATTCCTTTATTGATTTGTTAAGAGTAGTTTATGTTAGTTCCTTATTTCTTAGTTTACAAAACTTTTGTGTAACTCTGTATAAATTTATCTTTTAATGTTAACATACAAATCGCAAGTCGCTCACATAATTGTGTATCTTTGACTTGCATGTATACAAGTTCTTCAAGAAGATATAAATGATCAAGAGCCCATTTCAAGAAGTTTTATTATTGTTATAACTTGATGTAATTTTTTGAATACATTGAAGCAATTGTATTGGTTGTATCTATTAGACATATAAGAGCGTGAAGAGCCGTAAATAATAAAAGTTGTTGCGAGTTATTTCATTATCTAAACAAAAAGAATAAATTATGTTTGCACTTAGCACTTCCCTTAGTACAACTAGGGTGATATACCGTGACCATCTTGATATCATACGATTGTTAATATAAAGAATTAAATCGTAGAGGTTGATGTGTGGTTGTAGATCTAAAGAGTAAAATCAAGAACATAACTAGCATTGTCCAGTGATATTTAGAAAGGATATCCGGTTTGAAAATTGGATGGCAATCTTTCTCCAATGGTTATCATCTAGCTAACCTTTTGTTGTGCGTCATTTTCACAAGAGTAGAGATTCAAAGGGGTCGGATAAGTCAAAATGATGATCAAAAGTCAAAATATTACCCAACTACCAAATATTGATCAAAGATTAAAATGTTGACCACATGTTGATGTTGACAAAAGAGTATTGACCTAAAAAGATCGAGATACCAAAGCTCTGTATAATGTATTGTCACGAACATGCACACATCCTTTGATCAGAAACAAATATGCGTCCTATGTCCAAGTATGCACATTTGACATACTACTAAATTAAAGATTTGATGAGGTCTATATAATGGTAAGATGGTGTACATACAAGAAAATATGGTACGTATGATCTCTCGAAGGAATCATACGATTTCATACCTTCTGAACTAGAAAATGGAGCCCACTCATGGGATGTGGGGGTCACTATGAATTCAATCCACGATCATCTTGATTATGAAACAAGACAAGAACGCAATACATTAATATATGCATTTGGAAAGCATATGATTGATATTGTTGCCCAATAATCGATTGGAAAATCTATTCATAAACCCTTGAAGGCTACAACCAAACAACGGTTTGAACTTCGAGTTAGTCAAAGTCTTTCAATATGCATAATGATTGAGTATCAGGAATACTCTAGTTGATGTTATCATAATAGATTAATGTAATGGCGTGGATGTTGGTAATTTCACGTTGTGACTAAATGAATGAGAATTAATTGTATAAAATCTCAATTCATAGAATTTATTTATAAATCCAAAGGGTTGAAATTGATCTGAAATGGTTCGAAGTTAATTGGAGAAATGGTTCAAAATTATCCGAATAGAATTGTCTAAAGTGGTGAAAACTGTAACATTAGATGTAAATCTAATTATCAAGTCATCATATATGGTCTATATAGTCTTCCTAACATTATCTACAAATATCCGCGAATGCAATTTACGAATCCTAGTCGGAGTCGTACATTGAGATATCAAAGATCAAGATAATAAATGTTATTATCATTGATAAAATTAATATGGGAATATATGATATGGTTCATATTTAATTAGGATATACGTGATCCATATAATTGAATAAATATATTGCATTAACATTTTATTATAGACTAATGAACTGGACTCATATTTAGTTGGATGATTTTTATAATCATCCCATAATGGTTGTTGAAATTAAATATTTGAACAAAATAATTAATTACATAAATTATTAATCAACTTGAATTGAATCAGCTGTAAGATAATTTGGAAGCGACATTTTCTCTTCAGTTTCTCGTGGTAGACGACCACCCGAGAAAAAGGAGAGAATTTCTCATGGTTGGAGTCCACCATTGAGAGAGAATAAAAGGATAAAATTATTTTATCTTTTATCCTATTCAATTAATTCAATAATTTAAATTTTAATCATATTTCTAATAGAATTAAAATTCGATTTTTAGAAGAAATATTGTGGAGAGAAAAGGCTCTTTCTCTCTCTCCATCGTGAACATCGATGGAATGGGAGTCCATCTTGGACATCCATGGCCCTATGAAAGAAAAAGTAAGCTTTGTTTTCTCTAATTATTCAAAACAGTTGAATCAATTACATCAAGAGCTCTCTAGTCCTAATAAAAAGTGGGAGAAAATAAGAGAGATTTTTCTCTATTTATCCCTTTGTTGTCCTCCCATGTTCTCCATCATACTCCCTTGGTTGTCCACACTAATAACCTCTATTCTCCTCTTTCTAAGCCAATCAAAAGAGGATTCTCCTTCTTTTCCGTGTTTCATATACGAGTAAAAGGACTTGATTTTATGAGACAAAGTCAGAAGATAGAGTTCCTTCAGAAATTCTCTTTGTATGAAAACTTGGTGGAGACGATCTCTCAAGTTTAGAGGAAACATTATGAATCATCATCATGTGCACAAGTGCAAGAATCCATTGGACCAGACTTGAATCAAGAAGTCTCCCATTTTAGAGACTCACGTGTTAAAAGTTATTCTTGTATATTCTTATGATCTTGTGATATGGTGTGAAAAATGACTTGTTACCCTATGATTTTGCATTTGCAATTTTTTTTATATGGTTGCATTGATGCTCATATGTTGAACATCTTATTCTGTGAATTTAATTCGTTTATGCTGTGTTTCCATGAGGTGTAAGGTTTAAGTTCTCTTCAAAAGGTATCAAAGCCTCGTTTGGAGGATTCAGATTACATCCAAGTTCAAAGAATAATAGGCCATATTTCCCCATTTGCAGGTACATTGTTTTTTTATTTGTATTACTTGTGCCCTTCTTAACTTTTGTACTATCAGTTATGCCCTTCTCTTTTTTAAACATCAGTTGTGCCTCTAATTTCTTGCACTTTTATCACTTATACCCCTCGAGTTAATTGCCATCCATCCATGTCTCGAATGGAAGTTAACTTTGGGATACAAAGGTAATTAGATTGGATAGTTGGGGTAGTTATGCACTTTTTTTGCAAAACCTTCTTCTTTATATTATCCATCTTCCTTGACCCCCTCCTACGACCCCATCCTCATCTACCACCTACTACCTCCTCTCGTCCCCTCCTCCTCCGACCATGTCCCTCTTCAGCCCCTTCATTTGTCGTTGATCACCTGCTCTATGTCCCACCTCCACCCCCCTACTAATCTAGCCCCTTACCTCTCCAGTACTTTCCTCCTTTTCCTCATACCTCCTCTGCTGCAAGTGGATCACTAACATCTCACGCCTCTTCCGTTGTAGATCACTGATTCACCTTCTATGCTCCACCATCGAAAGATTTCGAACCTCATCATAGAACAAAGGAGGGGCTGGAAAGCACGTACATGAAGAAGGTTGGGATCTAGTCTAGGCAGCGGAGGAGGAGATCGGGACGAAGGAGGAGGGAAGATGTAGATTTGCTTTGACAGTTATGTCCCTCTTAATCACATTGTAGTTTAAATAAACAATTGTTTAGTTCAACTCGTTGACAACCAAACTAACGGAAGGGCATAGGTTATATTGGCGCAAGAAGTCAAGGACAAAAAGGGAGGGGCATAATTGATATTGCAGAAGTTAAGAGGGACACAAGTGGTGAAAATGCTTATTTTCATTGTCTTAGTATTTCAAATAGTACTAGTAATATGGGCATTGTAATCAGTAATTGTTGTGTGGATATTAGCAATTACATAATCAGTAATTGTTATATGGATACCAGTAACCATAGCTTCAGTAACAATTGTAATGAGTTCAGCAATATGCACATTGATAATTAGTAATCGCTATATGATATACCTTCAGTAAGTAATCATTTTGTAACTATAATTTCAGTAAGTAATCACATTGAGTCAGAAATAGGGACATGAATATTCACTAGTTGTTCATATAAACATAAGTATTTTATCTATTCAATCGTCCGGTACATATTTAGAAGTACTAAATAATTATAACTTCAGTAACAATTATAATGTGTTCAGATCTATAGACATTTGTAATCAGTAATTATTGTATGGACATTAGTAATTTACGTAATCAGTAATTATTGTAATCAATAATTTACCTTTTCTAATCTATACGTAGATGATCATTCCATAAATAAACTGTATGCCAGCAATAATTTAAACATGGATTTTTTATCTTGCTAAAATCGACCACCTCTTTTTAAGGAAATGATTTAACTCGAATTCTTATTATTTTAAAAATGCAAAGCACATTGTTATTGTCAAAATCGTCTCCTACCAAATAGAACCAACATATACACACGGCGAGCCCACGTTTGACGCTCACCACAACTCAAATGGGCATAGGGCACATTGGATATGTCCTACACACACTCATGTGTAAGTAGCTTTCCTATACTCGCCTATTTTTCCCTCTATTTTTTTATTTTTTTAATTGAATACTTGAGGGATTTAGATCACAATATACGACTGTTATTTTGAAACTTCTAACTTATCAATCAAGACAATCAAATTTTAACAGTCTCAGATTTGATGAGATCCGAGCCCTTCTGATGTGTGTGCATGCATGCGTGAGTGTGTGTGGTGGGGAGGGGTGCATGCGTGTGTGAGCGTGTGTGCTCTGTGTGTGTACCATGTATATATTCGTGCTCCTTACATTCCTATAAAAGCTCTCTATGCGTACAATGCGGTGTACATGTCTCTCATGTGATGTTCTCACAGCTCATAGGATGTTTAATGTATCCCATAATTGTACTAGTCCTTAATGGAATAAAAGTTGAGTGCATATGCCTTGTCTTAACCTAACTCACCATGATCTATTATCTTGGGTTTCACTATGGAAAGACATGGTAATGTAAGATTGGATAAGTCAAATTGAGCACTTTGATAATAATACTATATTTCAACAAATGTGTTCACCTTGGTTAGTGATTTTGTCATATGGAGGTCTATGAAGAGACCTATTTAGCTCAGACGCTTTTGAGTTCAAGCTGTGTGATAAGGATACCTCTAGAATTAATATTGAATTGCTTAAGGGATTTTTCAGAGAGATAATCATAGTGGTAAAGCCATGTTCTAGAATAATCTGTCACTTTCATAATATGACTACGTCCAAGAATAAAATTTAAATTGAAATGAGAAGACCAAGAAGCACATACAAGTTAGATTGAACTCTGTGAAGAGGTGACCATTGTGGAGTTTGATGGATCTAAAGACAATGCAACAAATGGTTGTGCGTGGAATGTGATCGAGACCCATTTGGAGTTCACATTTCATGGAAACCCATTGTAAATGAGCAAGATCCCACAAATTAATTTGAATGTGATATTAACAATATGTATGGGGAACTGGTTGACACTCGTGATCAAATGCTTTGCATGTGAGTCCGATCCATGGAAGCTCGAGTGCTAAAATATATGCAAGTCATGAAAGAGCTTGAGGTTGAGAAGATTTTTTTTCATTGGAGAGGCAGAGAAGAGTTCTTGCCTACTAAAGGTAAGATTGGAGCAATGTATTCTTGGAAAATACCAAGTATTTGAGAACCTTTATGTTTGTGTATAAAAAATGGGATTTTCCTTCACTCATGAAACTAATAGTGTATAGAAAATAATAGCACCTAAACTAGAAGATTACTAGAAAATCCCCTACTCTCCAGTGTCCAAAGTCAGATGGATGAGGCAAAGGCATCCGAATTCCCTGCTTCTGTCTACACTTCCTTCAACCTCGACGCTCCCCCTTCTTTTGCTATTTCCTCCTCGGATGCTAGGTTGTCGATCATAACGGTTCCTCGTGATGCTATGGCGGGGAAGAGAAGGTCAATTCCACCTTCTCGAATGGTTAGGAAGATCCTAGAGTGGAAAGAGAAGTGATTGATTGTCCAAGCCTAAAAGGTCTTTAGGTAAACAAGTGAGAGGGCAAAGAGAGAGTAGAAAGGCATCTACTTTGCTCGCTTACAGTGCTCAGCTTAGCATGAAAGTGAGGATGACATCCCTTTCATCGGAACTCATGCCTCTGGATAGAGCTCGATCTCGATCATAATTAATACCCAGCCTTTCAATCAATTATAGATAAAACTTAAGAGGTAAATAGGGGAAGAGGAGCTACCACGATACAAAAGAAAAATGATTATAATGAACCGACTATTCTCTCAAATGAAACAACCCCTATTCTAATACTTTAGAAGATTACTGGCATTATGTACCATCATATATCCTACAATAAGCGCCTAAATTATACCATATAATTCACGTTATTCTCATGGTGAGTTAAGAATTCAAGGAATGATTCAAACTTCAAAGTACCATTACTAAAACCAATGTGTTGAAAGATAAAATCAGGTTTTCATGTTTAAAGTCCAAGGGGTGAATCTGTGGAGATTAGTGGATTCGGACGAGGCTCCAAAAAAATTAGAGAATTAAATTTAAGTCCAAGGGGGAGTTTATATTATAACCCATGCGAAAGAGAGATCCTATGATTCTAACATTGAATAGCACCAAAACTTTGAATGACTTATAAGTGGTATAACCATTGTCGGAAAATAATGGAGGGGATACTAACATGCCGAACCGGACTGCATTTTATTTTGGAAGTTATTGCATATATGGAAGAGTTCTTCGTATGACTGCTAAGATGCTTCTTTTTTAAAATGGATTATCAATTGTGCTTTTCTTAGATATTGCAATATCAGTTATGTCCCTCCTTTTTTGCCATATCAGATGTGCCAATGAATTCTTCCACGATGATCAGGTGTACCCCTCAGGTTAGTTGCCATTCATCCTCATTCCAAACGGATGTTAAATTTGAGAGCACAAGGGTAATTAGATAAAATATCTTTTTCTTCATTTCTTCTTCCTTCCACTCTTCCTCACTCCTTCCCCTCCAACCTTACCTCCTCCTCCAAGCACCTCATCCTTCGAACCCTCCCCCTCCGGCCACTCTTCCACATCCGCCCCCTCCTCACTAGCCCCTCCTCCGCCACCACCCCGCAGACGCCTTCAGAAGCAAGAGAGGTTGTAGCTTTCTCTCCCCTCCACCTTCATCAGTTCAAGGGATTCCCTCCCCTATGCATAGACCCTCCCTCCGATTGAATATCATGGCTTTAGTTTCCCCTCAAAAATCCTAGAGGAGGAAGAGGAAGGGGGAGAGTGGGGCAACCCCTCTATCATTTGGGTGGAGGGCGATAGCGGGGAAATGGTATTCCGACGATGATGGATGGGGGTGTCCTCGCTCCTCCGACGCCCCCTCCTCCCCAACCCCTCATCTCCAGCCACTCCTCCTTTGCCCCCCACCCCCGCCCCTATCCTTCCCTCTCCAACCACTCCTCCGCCCCCTCCTCTCAACCCTTCCCTTTCCAGCCACTCTGTCGCCGCCCCCTCCCCTCCAATCCCTCCTCCTTCGCCCCTTCCTTCTCATCCCCTTCCCCTCCAACCCCTCCTCCTCCCCCTCCTCCCGAGCCCCTCCCCCTCCAGCCCCTCTTCAAGTAATCACCTATAGATGAAGCAACTACCTAGACTCAAGCAGCAGCTAGAGCATCACGAGGACATGCACATGGAGCTGACAACATCTGGAGATCTTAGATGAGTTGCAGCCTTCAGTAAACAATAGAGCGTTGTAGATTAAAAATCTCCACCATCTGAATTGTCTAATATTAAGCATCCATCCTCTACATCTGAAGCCATCAACTACGAGATCAACAGTTGCCTGGAGAAGACTTGAGTTGGGGAAGAACAATGGATGAACACAAGGTGCTCCATCTATAAATCTAACCGTCTGATCGATTGATGAAGGGCAATGTTTAGCCATTAATGGAGGCTATTGTTTATTCGTTTGATTCAAAGCAGATCTAATGCAAATCTCCATGCAGGAGGAGATCAGGGCAGAGAGGTCCAGGGAGGAGGGAGAAAGGGGGTTCGACCACTATACCCCATTTAACCACACCATGGTTCGAACAAACCATGATTTAGTTCAACTTTTTTACGGCTAATTCGACAAAAGGGCACAACCGATGACATAACAAGAAGTTAAGAATACATCGGATATTACAAAAAAGAGAGGGACATAACTTATATTGCAATATCTAAGGACGGCATGAGTGATAAAAACCCTTTTTTTAATGTGCCTAACAACTTTATCGTGAATTTCTTAGGTTTACTGCAAAACCTGACGTGTTAATTGTGTTTATACATTTGTTGTACAATAATACGAATATGCAGGACGAATAAGTATAGGGTAAGTTACAAAAAAACTACCCTACTAAGCATCGCTTCCCAATTAGGAGCTTTACCTTTCAAATGTAACAAAGGCTTGGACTTTTAAATTTCAAATGTAACAGGAGCTTTACCTGTCAAGGAAGCTTACAGAATTTAGACGAAAAAATACGTCGACTCCTTTTGTTACATTTGAAAGATGACGCCCCTAATTTTAAATTGACACATAGTTGAAGCCATTTTCTGTAATTTACCCAATAATGATTTTGATTACTACTACAATTTCTCTTATCTATCCAGAAAGATATGATAGTAGATATACACTGCAATTTAGAAAACTAGCACTTACCAGCATCATGCAGTCTACTCAAACATAGCATTGTGTTCTATCTTGAGATACTATTGTCCGTTGCTATGAGTAAATTCATGTTGGCTGTTGATCATAGAAACTCAAATTCAAAAACGTCGAGCTTGACTTCTTAGCTGAAGCCCATGAACTGCCAAAAAAATTCCCATGAACTGCTGCTGCATGGCAGGATGTTTGCTTACAATTTCAGTCAATTAACCCAGATGATAAATTCATATTTATTAAATGTATAACTGAAAGAGAAAATCTATTCCCCAGAGATTTTGACGAGCAACTCTTCTACCTCTTCGCTGACCGTCACACCATCTATTTTCAGCCTTTGACGCAATCCTGGATTTTTCATTTTAGCAGCAGCATAAGTCCTTATAAGTGACTCGTACATGGCAGCATCAAATTGGAACTGAGCTGTCTTCAGTAATTCAAACAGTCGTTCCACACCAGCCACGTCGCTTTTCTCCTCATAATGAGTGATCAGTGCTTGGACCACCTCCTCTGAAGGTACCCATTTCTCACGATTATGCTTGCAAGTGATGGCACGCTCCACACAATTACCCACTTTTGGCATTTCACCAGCCTTAAGATAGTAGTCCATAAAGATATTCCAGGTCCTTGCATTGGGCTTATTTCCGCGTTCCTTCGCTCTTTTCAGGAGCGCCTCCGCTTCAGCTATCTTGCCCTCTTCAATGTAGCCCAGAAGTATTGCATTAGCCACCCTAATATCATAAGTCGAACATTGAGATTCCCATTCTTTAAAACATGCTTCAGCACCTGGCAAGTCCTTCAATTTCACTAGCACCTGAATCATATTCAAATAGCTTATATTTGCCATTTTCCGAGAGACCTGTTTCTGGGACTGCCAAATCCGGTGTACTTCAGCTAGATTCCCAGTTTTTCCATACAATGTTATGAGGAATTGATACGCCTCCAGAGGTCGACCTGTCATCCTCTTCTCAAGCTCCTGTAGTGCTTCTTCTGCCTTTTGAAGCAAATTAGCATTTGCATATATAGATGCTAAGTTGCTGTACGTGGTCCAATCTCCAGTAACCCGTCCATCCCTTTTCATCTCTTCCATAACCCTTTCAACACCAGAGATGTCATTGGCAGCTGCAAGACTCCTCATCCAAACATTATAGCTGAAACAATCAGGAATAATATTATTAGCCTTCATTTTCTGTATGATGCCTGCGACCCTCTGTGGTTGGCCTGTTTTTGTGTAAAGGGTCATAAGGCTGTTGTATGCCATGGGACCTGGGAGCAAGTTTAGCTCCTCCATCTTTTCCATGAGAGACTCGGCTTTTTCTGTCACCAGTTCCTTACAATAGCAATTGAGAAGGGCACCATAAGTGTGATGGGTCTTGGCCGGTTCAGAAAGATTGACAAAGTACTCTTCAGCAGCAGCAAGACCCTTGGCCTTAGCAATGAGATCTAGGCGGATTGCATGGTCGCTTGTGGTGGGATTCATGCCTCTTTTGCTCATTGTTTCTGTAAGCTGTAAAAAGAAAAGGAATCAACCGGTTCATCAACTACAACTAAGTGACCAGCTAAAATTCACCCCGACAATAAAAACAACTACAATCTTTTTTTTGAGACCATCATTTCTTCAACAATCTTAAGTACTATGGAGGAAAATAAGAAGTATTGAACAATGAATCCTAGACTCACTTTTGTAGAAGTTTATGGTCAATGGGAATATTAGATTACCGTATTAAAGAAAATAATAATATAAATAGAAAAATAATATTAACTCAAAACATTCTCCCTCAAAGTGGAAAATAGATATCATGATCAACTTGTACGGAAAAGATGCAGCTTCTCGGGAATCATCTTGGTATAGATGTCTGGAAGTTGGAGCTCTGTAGAAATATGTTCAACAACAACAACAACAAAGCCATTTCCCATAATTAGATAAGGTCGGTTACATGGATTTTTTACATATCTATTTTGAGTCATTCCCAAGCTTAAATCTAAATAACTAAGATCCCTTCGGATTGCCTTATTCCAACACTTCTTGGGCCTTCATCGCCCTCTCTTATCCATCTCAACATTCAAAATCTTGCATCTTATGTAAAAATATGTTAATCATAATTTTCCTTGCTTTACAGTCATAGATGAAATGGCAATCAACTTATATGCAATGTTCAGAAAGTCAGCCTACATGGCTGGATACAGCCGCATATGCTTTAGCAGCCAGTCAATTGAACCATACATGCCTTGTGTGGTGGCATACACACCGCATATCCCCAAAACCCATTTGCACGCTCTCCCCTTCTCTTTTTCCCTCTTGTAACCTCACCCTAGTTGCATGTGCAGTGCAACAACACCGTTCAATGCTCACCTTCGCTCTTCAGAACTGATATCTACCTCTACTCAATAGCAACCAACACAGCCTTCACTCTCTCTCCATATTCCTGCTTCATAAACCATGTGCAGTATAGCTGTATTACTAGGTGCCGCCACTCGCTGACACTGCTCGCTACATACGCTGATTGCCATCATGCACTTCCTGCATGTAGTAGTGCGTCATATGTAACAAAGGTAAAGCTTGTGCAATGCCACCTCCCACACTGCTGATATTAGAGATCTTCAAGAAAGGAAGTGACGACGATGTCCATGATCTTCAGGGTGCCAGACGAGAGGAAATGAACGATACCATAACAGGTAATGGTTCTTTGGATTAAACTAAATAGGTTATTTTTCGATATTGGTATGTTTTACTCAATTTCAATTCTTTCCTATCAATATGTGTTATTACATTGCAATATATTTATATTACGTGTTGTCGTTTGTGTGACAAACTTGTGAAAGGAGACATATTAAATGAAAAACAACTTGGTCATTAAAGACCACAAACATCTAATGATAATGCCTTCTCTACCTCAATGCGCCAAACAATAATCAAAGAAGCATTAGCCAAGGATGAACATTCATATCAATAAATAGGTCAAAAAAATCTATGGATGTGATATTCCATTTAACATTGTGACCAAGAACTCTTTTATCCGTATGTATGAAGCGATTGGATAATACAGACCTCCATCTTAGTATGAACTTGCTAAAATTTTGTTTTGAGGAAGTTGAAGAAACAAAAGAGTTTTTGAAAGGATAGATCAAATTATAAATGAATGTTCAATAATGACTAGTGCATATATTGATATAGGGGAAGAAGCATCATAAACTTGCTTTATAAGTTGGATACATGTTTCTTAAAGTCCATTGATGCATCAATAGACTCTCATGATTCATAATGTGATATAGATATTCTCTTTTTGATGATGGTGTCAAGGAAGTTATAGACGATCACATGGTGAAGGTCATGACTGACAATGCTTTTTTGCAAATACGGTAGTGACGGCTACTTAAGGCTGAATATCGAGGATATTATGGTCTTCTTACGTTGCTTTTGCATAGACTTTATGCTTGAAGCAATTGGCAAGAAACTTAAGGTAAAAAAATTACATCAAAACAACAAGAACACTTAACATTTTGATCTAACGTCCGGCAAAGTCATTGAATTTTATGAGATAATTCACCCAAAAAGGTCATATCAAGACAAATAAGATTTGCCATCACTTTTTCATACTACAAAGTACATGGATAAGAGAGGCTGAGGTTGATGTTTTCTTCCAATGAATGGGAAGAATGCAAGTACATGAAATAAAAAAAGGCAAAGTTATTGTGCACCCATTGTCCTCAGTTTGACAATTTTGAACCATGTATCCTTCACCTTGAAGGTATTTTTTCCATTAGTCCACCTATTTCGTGTTGTTGATGAGGGGTCAAGGGCCGTAATAATGCTGCCTTGAATTCAAAGGGGAGATTGAATAGTTCCCTTCATCTTTATCGGTATTACTGTTGTAAGGATAATAATGTAATTTTCTAGATAGTTATAACATATATGGATTTTTGAACACTTGGAGAGTTTTTTATCTTGATTGGACATTCAAGATACTATCACAAAAAAAGGAATGCTTATTCATCAAAGAAAGTAAGGTGCATTAAGAAAACAATGAACTCTCAGGCAACAACCCCTCAGTGACGATAATTTCAACCAATGCGGTAACCCTTTATAATACATAGCTTACACAAACATGATAGAAGTTGATAACCTGACTTTTTATGGTGGTTGCCTATGGCGGTAAACACCATATATGGACCATGGCAACGAAAATTCTGAAATTGACATCTTCTTCTTATGAATGTAGGAGTAAGGATACAACCGGATACAGATGTATCTACATCTGCCCACCATCATATCCGTTTTCAAGTAGATATGGATAACTTTAACTATGGTGGATACGGATAAGAATATGAATTTTTAATTTATTTTTTGGATAGTGATATGGATACACATATTAAATCAATTTTGAGGATATGTCTACAGATATGGTCACAATTTTTTGGTGGATACGGATATGGATATTTACATTGCTAACTCTATGGTGCCGTTCGTTTAATGGGGACCTTACCCCATATTTTCTCCCTCCACGTGGGTCCCACTTTTTATCTTTTTAAAAAAATTAAATAAATCAATTCTCCATCATCAATTCCATCAAAAAATAATATATTACACCATCATATCATATAAAAATTATAAAATACTCCACTTCTACTCACTTTTTCAAACTCCAATACAATCACATCACAATAACTACTCACTTTTTCAAACTCCAATACAATCATATCACAATAAACCCACTTCTAACACACCCCCAGTTTAACCCTCTATCCAAACACCAAAACCCAAAAATGGATTACCTGCTACCAGGTTAACCCACCTAAACCCACTATCCAAACACACCCTATGTGTGTGTACATCTATACGATGGATGTTAAGACGCGCGCCCTAGGCGGTTGCCTAGGAGCCCAGGCGCCTCAAGCCGTGCGCCTAGAAAGCACGTCTTGCTTTCATAGAAAATGGTGTACGCCTTAAGTCGCTTGGGCGTCAAGGCGCGCATGGGCACCTAAGCGACTTTTTTTATGCGTACTATACACATATTGCATTTTGAAAAAATGATATAGATAGCGCATTTTCAAAATGCGATATACATCTTGCATATTTGAAATGTGATATAACTGTTCGACCATGTATTACCCCACCGCATTCGACCCGACCCTCATTCAACCTTGTTGCCCGCGAAACCCCTTGTGTCGTCCCTGCAGAGAAGAATCTCCTCCGCGGCCGCCTCCCTCCCTCCTCCAACGGCCTCCCTCCTCCTCTGACGGCCTCCCTCCTCCTCCGACGGCCTCCATACCTCCTCCAACGGCCTCCTTCCTCCTCCAGCGGCCTCCCTCCTCCTCCAACGGCTACCCTCCTCCTCCGATGGCCTCCCTACCTCCTCCAGCAGCCTCTTTGCGTTCTCTTGCTCTCTCCTTGTAGAATGACTTCAATGGAATCCTTGGATGGTAATGTCATTCCTACTCCTACTACACCAACCTCATCTATTGTGCAAAGGCCTGGGAAAATTGATCCCCGCTTCACCGACAAGATGAATGATCCATGCTTGAAAGCGACGTTGAAGGATCCCAGTTGGAAGTACTCTTTTTGGTCGAATACACTAGACAAGGATAAGGTGCAATGTGCATTGTGCGACCACATTATTAATGGTGGCATCAAAAGGCAGAAGGAACACTTGATTGGTGGTTATCGAGATGTATCTATGTGTCCAAAAGTCACTGTGGAGATTAAGAAAGAGATGGCTGACTTCAAAAATCGTAACAAGAAGAGGAAGTTAGTCGTTGATTACAGATATAGTGGAGCTGATTCAAACATTCCAGATGCATATGATGGTGATCGTGGTGAACATGTAGTCATATTGGATGACTCACAACCTACGGCTACAACAGGTAAAAACATTAAATCTGGTTCTGCTTCATGTTTTACAATAGGCCACATGTACGGAAGGATCCACACGGCAAGGGTCCTATGGAGTCGTTTAGTTCTGCTAGCCCATGGGAGGTTGTAGCACAAAGGAAGGCAGCAAGGGCCCATGGTGAAGCACGACAAACTACAATTGAGTTTGCTTTAAAAAAGGCATATGATGCCATAGTTGAGCTATTCTATACATGTGGCATCCCTTCAATGTTGCACAACGAGAAGCATTTGAGGTGGCAGTGGAGGCTATTGTCCAAGCTAGGAGAGGATTTGTCCCCCCATCTTATCACCAATTGCGAAAGCCCCTACTTGAAAGATTATATGCAAGGACCAAAAATTTGCAGGTAAAGCATGAAAACCATTGGAGGACATATGGATGCACGATTATGTGTGATGCATGGACTGATAAATGACAACGAAGCATGATAACTTCCTTGTTACTTCTCCAGAAGGGTCATTTTTTATTTATGCAAAGAATGCAACATCCGATGTACACACTGGGGAGTATGTGTTCAAATTGATAGACGAGGCTGTGGAGATGGTGGGTGAGGAGAACGTTGTACAAGTTGTCACTGACAGTGCAAGCAATTTTACTTTAGCAGGAAAGTTACTGATGGAGAAGAGGAAAAACCTCTTTTGGACTCCATGTGTTGCACACTGCTTGAATTTGATGCTTGAGGATATTTCCAAGTTACAGAAATTTACAGGAGTTATCAGAGGGTCAGAAAAGTAACAATGTATATTTACCAGCATATTCAGTTGCACAATACGTTTCTACAGTTCAGTGAGGATCACTAAGAGTTGTCTAAAAGCGGAGTTACCCGCTTTGCTACCAACTACTTGACCCTTACTAGTTTGCTAAAGCAAAGGAAAGCATTGGTGTCTTTGTTTATTTCTGAGGTGTGGAACACTAGTTCTTCGTCGAAGACACATGATGAGAAATATGTCTATGAAACTGTGATGGTGAATGCTTTTTGGGAAAAAAATTGAAGATTATCTTAAAGTTGTGCAACCCATCGTTACTATGTTGCGTTTAGTGGATGCTGACGAGAAGCCACCCATGGGCTACATTGCTAGGGCATTTGACACTGCAAAGGAAATGATTATTGAAAACTTTGGCAGGAGGGAAACAGATTACATGCCTATTCCACAAATTATTGATTCTCGTTGGGATAATCAGATGGCTCGTCCTCTGTATGGTGCAGGATGTTTCTTGAATCATGTATTTTATTATAAAGTGAAGGACAACAATGACGTATTGATAAGAAGGTATGAAGGTGATTTCATATTTTGCCTTGAGAGGATGGTTGATGATCCCGATCGACAAGACGTGATATGCTCTGAAATGGAGGTCTGCAAAGGAGATCGTGGTATGTTTGGTAGGACAATTGTTATTAGACAAAGGGGGGAAAATCTCCATGTAAGTTATATTTCATTATTTATACTGAATGATTTAATGGTAAGATGTGTTTACATTATAGACTTATTGTGTAGTAGAATGGTGGGATACTTATGGAAGTCTCACCCCCGCTCTGAAGCGGGTGGCAAAGCGTATTTTGGGACTATACTGCACATCTTCCTCTTGTGAATGCAATTGGAGTGCTTTTGACTTTGTATGTATCAAAAACACTTATAAATTTACAAATACAAATGGCAACTTTATACTTGTAAATTTACGTAAAACATTAATGAATGTGCAGATCCACACAAAGAGGAGGAATAAGTTGGAGATTCATAGACTTTCCAAGCTTGTTTACATCCAATACAACAAGCAACTTGAGAAGAGATTCAAAAACAGGTGGCTGGGGAATTTAGCAAAAGATTTTGATCCAATTGCTCTTTCAGAATTAGATTTGTCGAGTGAATAGATTACAGGTCTTTACATGGAACCAGAGGTTGTACCGGGACTTATATTGAGGGCCATTGATGAAGCAATATGTGCTTCTCAAGCATATGAAGGTTCTCGTCCTGGAAAGAGTCAACCACAAGCACAACCAAGCACTTCAGCACGTGGTGGTCTCTGTGACCGTGGTCGTCGTGGTACTCGTCGTGCACATGTGATTAAGCGACAATATGTGCCTCATCATGTCCCACACGATGAGGAGGAAGAAGCCGAGGAAGATGATTGGATGGATCTAAATGATGATGGCCAAGAGTAAGATGGACATGAGGAAGAAACTAACATGTGTGATGACGATGATTGAAGCATTAGATTATTGTCTTTCAGTCTTTAAAATGTTGTGTTTTGCCAAACAATTTGTTTGTATTTTTACAACATTTTCCCCCTATTTTTGGTTGTAACTGGATAGCTTGTTTAATTATCTATGTTCTGGTTCCTTTATGTACTGTGATTTTTCATTCTTGTGATTAATCACTAATGTTTGGTTAAATGACATTTATTACTCTAACAATCTAGTTACTATGTATTTATAAATACAAAAGTTAGCAGATAAATAAATTCAATACCCACTGTAAAAAAAATAAAAAAATATATTAACTGATATCGCATCTACAAAATGCGACATGCGCAAAAAATAAAAAAAATGATGTCACATTTGAGACATGCGACACCCATTTGCTTTAAATGATTATATGTCGCATGTCTCAAATGTGATATGTAGGACACATTTTGGAAAACACCTAGGCGCGCCTAGGCGCCCAAGATTAACACCTTGTCACCTTGCCGCCTTAATAACCATGATCTATACATACATCAGTGGACACATATCTAAATATATTATAAGGTTACATGTAATTTATTGCATCTGGAGTCATTTTCAAATGTGGGAAGAAAAATATAGATCTTTATACTATTTAATTATTTATTATACAAGTTATTTAATTGAGCATACTAATTTATTTTGTTTTTGTGGTATGTGTAGCCTATGTAATTTTGATTTAAACAGCTATTATTTTCAACTGTACAAAAATATTTCTTCTGATAAGTGTTAATAAACATTTATTTATCCGTAAAATAATTTGTATCCATTTGTTAAATATTCGTATCCAAATTATAATTATCCATTTCCATATCCATACATGTTTAAGGATATGGTTTATGAAATATTCGTAATTTATTTGTTTCAATATTTGTATCCAGATTTCAAAACATATAAGAATATGATGAGGCATCTATGTGTATCTATATTCGTCCATTTGCATTCTTACATGAGTATTTTGAACATTTTTGCAACGGAATAATTATTAATTTGTGATACAGGATTAGACATCGTATTAATTTAATTAATTTCATGATTGTGTATAATATTTACATCGTATATCCATACCAAGAAAAGGAATAATCTTAAATCCAAGAGATTGAATGAGTTTGGATTTTTCTGAAATTTAATCCAAGACTGAAGGAATGCCAATCTCAAAAAGGTGAGAGATTCATTTTAAATCATAAATGCGTGTGACCGAAAGGATAGGAGCAGATATAGGAGAAGAAGAGAATTTCAAATAGTTGGAACAAGTTTGGAGCTAGGTGGCTGGAACAAGTGGAGTTGATCATGGAGCATAAGAGGGGCCAAAGAAATTTAGGTGTTTTGCCAAATTTAGATGATGAAGAAAATTGTATCACCGATAGCAACAGTGATTAAGATGGTCATCTTGTCTCGAAGATCACTCAGATCATGAGTTCAGCGTATATATGTGAATCTTTATTTGGGATAACAGTTCTAGCTTTTTGTCATACATTCTTTTAGCTACATAGAGGATTTTTCCAATGCTCAAGTCAAAATTGCATCTTGCTTGAATGCCAGTGCTTTATATTCAGCCTATGCTATATTTATTTGAACATAAGATATCAATTATATTTAGGGTTTTATCACTTGTGCCATTCTTAACTTCCGCAATATCAATTATGCCCCTCCCTTTTTTGTAATATCAGTTGTGCCCCTGACTTTTTACAAAATTCATAATCCTGTTGTTAAGGTAAAGTAGGGGCATAACTGATATTACAAAAGGACATAACTGTGAATTCATAAGAAGTCGGTGGCAGAACTGGTATTACAAAAAAGGGAGGGCCATAGCTTATATTGTAGAAGTTAAGTGCACAAGTGATAAAAATCCTATGATTTATTATTTTTTTATTTTTAATTAAAATATTACAAATCGTATAATCCACATATGTATTTGAGTACTCTTTCGCTTAATCGCATACTGAATTTCTAAACGTTGCTTCTATATGCATGCGCTCATTGAAGTCCAGATCAAAGTAATGTACACAGTCAACTTGTTATAGTAATACATAGCAACACGAGTAGATCACTGAAAATCCAAGTTCTAAGGAGGGAGGCCACTTAATTAATCGCATATATAGTCTTTTCCAGAACTCTATATTCACCTTATACACTGGGCGTGGCCACTACAATCTCAATCTGCTTGTTGCTCCACCAAGTAACTATATTTGCACAAGGGTGGCATATAATATTGTAAACATCCAATCATTGGGGGAAATAGCATAAAAAATCTAAATATGAAAAACATCCCAAGCACCCCTGCCTAGCATAAAAAATATTGTAATCAGGAGAACCCTTTAAGTCCCAAAAAACAAGGGGGGAAACCAGAAGGTTATGTTTGGTTTCTCCATAAACTGACTTAATTGGCTGACAAAACATGATATATCTGGATTAGTAATTATGAGATAGATAAGTTAACGAATATGAGTCCAATATCTCTTGGTATCCCCAAATAAAGTATCATATAGGGAAGCACATTGTTGATATTAACTTTCTTCAAATGGAAGAACTTTCTCCAAGATAGTAAGGGCATATTTGTGCTATAAAAGTAGAGTTGATGAGTGGCGATAATCTTCGGAAACTATCTCAACAAACCAAGATTATTGGTAATGAAGACTTTCTAAAGAAAAGTCTTTGCCTCCTAGTTTTAAATGCAACGGGAACATCTTGTAACACCATATCATAAACACTGATAGCCGAAATAATAGTGCCTACCGTCAAATGAAGATGGAGCGATTTAAAGTTCTCCCAAAGAGAAGAAACATCGGTTTTGATTCTGTCAAACCATACCCAAAGACTTCGCTTTAAACCATAAATAGGCCTTTAGCAATCTATGAGCACACCAACTTCGATAGAGAACCAAAGATGGTAAGACATGTATATCTTATCTTTCAGGATCACCATTTTTATTTGCCTTTTTGTTTCAATTTTTTTCATATTTCTCTATATTCTTCGGATGCTTCTTGTAATGCATCCAAGCACCCTTTTCCTATAAAAGAAGGTTTGGGCTTCAGTATTGATAAGAACTTTGTTCTTCTTGGACATGGTATCATAGTAACAAACTTAACTCACTGTTTGTACCTCCTTGGCATTTCCTCCTTTCTCTACCAACTAGAAAAAGGGAAGGTCACCTCCTGCGCGCAACTTTTCTAAATGCCAGCATCGCTTCTTTAATCACAGCCACAGATCATGGCACCTCCAACCACTGATTGATGCTAACAGCCCCTCCAGTCTAAAAGTCAGCAATAGCGTCAACGGCTTTTCCCTTGTGGCTGTTTTGCTGCTATCTAGTGCAGGAGCCCCTAGCCCCCATTAGTTATCTAACCAAGGGAATTTGTTCATTCTGATCAAACCATGGCTACATCTATGTGCTTTGTACCCATTGTGGTGTTTTACTGCATCTGATTCATGTGAGGCATCTCCTACTACTCTACTATAAGATTAATTAGTTTGATTTTCCTGCTGCCACTTACTCTTCATGGCGAACCTCTTCTCTGCAACAAGGATTTTTACTGCGACTGAATCATAGGTCTCCTCTGAGATGATGCAGTAAGGTACCACCATCCAATTAAATGGTATCTTCAAGTTCAACTATTATATCTAATCTCAGGCATTCTAGATATTAATTGGATGACAGAAGAAGCTAGCCTTCCTACTAAGTAGCAGTCTGAAGCCTGCTAATAAAGGCTTTGAAAAGTGGCAGCAACTGAGCAAAACAGTTTCCTTGTGTTGCAGTGGCTCGTGATTAGCAGTTAATAGAATTATGCTTTATCTACTCTAGGAACAGATAGCCAGTGATACATAGATATCTAGTGAACTGAGTCCCGTTGACATCTACCATAGGATCTAGTATCTACTCTGCTAACCAGAATGATAGGAGTCTAACAAATTACTACACTACCATGGGGTCTCATTTTGAAGAATCAGCCATCTTCAAATCTTCATGTTGTAACAAGCAAATGACTCAGAGGGTTAATCAACAGGGTCAATTGGCAGGTTCATAGGCTCCTCAATGGTTTTAATCCTAAATATCATTATGTTATAGATCATATTTTAGCATATGATCCGTCCCTAATATAGAGGAGACCATCTACAGTCATCTTCTCAAGATCAATGTTGCCATTAAACAGACTGCTCAACCACCTGTAGCACCTATGGATAATACTGCTCTTCTTGCCTTTGGTTGAGATGGTGATTCTCGTGGTCTTAATGGTTGCTCATGTGGTCGAGGTTATGATGGTTGTCGTGGTCATCAACAGATTGCTCAGTTTCATGTCTATTTTAGGCGCACAAACCACTCTTTCCAATTATGCTGGAAAAGTTTTATAAGCATGCATGGGCAAACCAGGCTTCTTTACATGAATATGTTCAAGAGCCTTGTGGAGAGAGAATGTCTACATCTTCCGTTTCAGTTCCAGCCTATTCGTTCAGTTATCCCCAGATGACTATGCTCGTATAATGAGCATGTTACATTCTATCCAGCCCCCTGCTAGTGATACACAATCCGTTGGTATTACTAACACGCCATGAAGTATTGTAAACATGGCATTCAAGTCATGTTTTGTGAATTGATTGATTGACTAAGGGACCTCAAATCACCTTACCATGATGGTACATCTCTTCCACTTTCACCATTGTGAAAACCTCGCCTTTTTCAATAACCAAACTTTCATGATAGTCGAAATACATAACATACTTTAGAATGGGGAGTCTCATTGATACATTTCATACCGGCCCAACAGCGTGCAAATCAAAGACTCGATAGCTCAAGTTATAATTGTTTTTGTATAAAAAGAGCAAAGATCCATTTAGGGTTTCGTTTAGATCTGAATCTGAACGTATAAAGAGATGGGTAAGACGGACCTCTTTTGGAGGTGTCTCATATTTTCTCTCAAAAAAAATCTAAGCCTATTCATTCCATCTCTCCCAACATCAGAGCTCCTCGGAGTTTGGTTGATTGGTGATTCAAGACCGTCATCGTGTAAAGGAGCACAATATTATATATATGAAACTATTAGAACGCATTTCCTCAAAGAATCCCATGAAAACATATGTGAGATAGTTAATCAAACCCACTCCTCTGGTTCTAGGTGGTTTCCAGATTCAGTGTATGGAAAAACCCTTGTGGCTTGTATGCATGGACGGATGGTTTATTTTGGAGTGGATGGAAGATATTTTTCTATACCACGATGAGACCAATACGATGTGAAGTTTTTTTTTACCAAAAACGAAAGAGGAGCCCTCCCAAGGCAGGAGTCACCAGACCAACTCTTTCATTAATAACAAAGAGGTATATCAGTTGGATGTCCAGAAATTGAACAAAGCATTACAGTGTGCGAGCACATTCTCATAGTAAAACCGCTGACCTTTGAATATGCTATCATTCCTGCCAACCCAAATAGCCCAAAGAACAGCAAATGGCCTTGAAACGTCGTCCGTGGACCCAAGACCCACCGACCGAATAGATCTCCAGAAATGCTCCAAGCCGGATGCCTGAACCCAAGTCAGCCCCAATGATTCCCAAACCTGCACCGAAGACCTGCAGCCGAATAAAATGTGCTCTGCGTCTTCTAGAGACCCCTCGCATCTATCACAGTTCAGGTCTGCCGCGCTAAACAATCTTCCCCTCCTTACTTTGTCACACAGAAAGTTTCTCCTTAGACACCATAAGGAACACCTTAACCCTAATAGGAATCTTGACCACACAAATCACTTTCATGTCCACACAGAGGTCTTCATCACGCCCCACACCCCCACCACACAGCTTCTGATAGGCGTTCTTCACAGAGAATCTCCCATCCACCCACTCAAAATGGTCTGGCTCACCAGACATCTCCCCCGGAGAGGGAACCTCCGACTGCAACCGCAAGAATTCATTCAGCCGCTAATCCGACAGAACCGAAAGAAACAAAGGGGCCCATGATCCCGAGTCTGCCACCTCCGCCAGTCGCGCCCCCTGTTAGCAGCTAAGGCCATCAGCCTTGGGAAGCAGTGCCCCAACACCCCCTCCCCTGTCCAGTCATCCAGCCAAAACCTGAAGAGCTGTCCATTCTCTATCCTCGACCGCGAGAAAGATCTGATCTCCGGAAGCACGGCACGGATCCCCATCCACAGCGGAGACTCAAAAGACCTCCTCCTAGCCACCAACTCCCCAATGACCTCGTAAATCCTCCTCAGAAGCCTGGAGACCAACGAGTCGGAGGAACCCCACATCTGCACCACTTACTTGGCAAGCAAAGCTTTGTTCATCATCTCCACGTCCTCGACCCCAAGGCCCCCCTCAGCAACTGGCCTAGCAAGATCCTCCCAAGCAATCAGATGCAGGCCCCTCTTCATTTGCCTCACATCCGACCAAAAGAAAGACCTCATCAAAGCCTCCACCTTCCTTCTAACCCCAACAGGCATCAAACGTGTCGAGTAGAAAAAAATCGGAATGGCAGAGAGAACGTGCTTCAGCAGGGTAAGTTTCCCACCCTTGGACAAAGTAGTTGCCTTCCAGCCTTCCAGCCTTCCAACCGCTCCTCCATTCTCCGAATAACACTGTCCCAATCCGACCTCCTCAACCTACCGTCAACCAGAGGCACCCCAGATAGGAGATCGGCAAATGCCCTAGGGGGCATCCCCTCTATCCAGCGAGCATGCCGCTTTCCTCGTCGTCCATCCCAACGGAACCACCACCGACTTCAGCCTGTTAATCTGCAAACCCGAGAGGCACCCAAACATATCCACCAGAATAGAAGCATTGTGGTTTTGTTCCTCCGTCCCCCCAGAAAGATCAGCGTGTCATCTGCATACTGCAACACATGTACCGAGATCTCCTCCAGCCAACCCTCGCACCAAACCTCCCCCACCACACGTTGAAACAAGACCGCAAGCCCAAGGCCCTAAATGTCGGTTTCGGTCACCATTTCGGTATCGGCCAAAACAGAATTTCGATGGAATTTCGGTGGAATTTCGACCGAAATTTCGGTCATTTCGGTCATTTTTTGTACTAGGACCCCCATATTTCGGTCATTTCGGTCATTTCGGTCGAATTTCGATTTCGACTGGATATCGATATTCGACCGAAATTCGACCGAGTTTCGCTGAAATTTGAGGCCATGCGCAAGACAGTCAGCCACCAACACGAAAAGCAGAGGAGCCAACGGGCAGCCTGACGAACTCCCCTCTGCGGCTGAAGCCACACCCCCTCCGGCCTACCGTTGACCACGACAGAGCTCGAGCAAGTAGTGACACATCTCTTGATCCATCGAATCCACTCCTCCGGGAATTCCCTCCTCTGCAGCGAGACCCACAGGAACTTCCAACTGACACAGTCGCAGGCCTTGGTGTAGTCAATCTTCCAAACGGCCCCCCTCTTTCCAGATCTCTTCCACTTAAGACAAATTTCCGAAGCCCTAACGATCCCATCAGCCATACAGCGCCCCGAAATGAAGGTTGACTGCGCAGGTAACACCACAGAACTCAAGACAACCCTAAGCCTGCTCGCCAGCACCTTTGCGACAATGAGATAGATGCCATTAGAAATAGAGATAGGCCTGAAATCCCCCACCCCGATGGGAGACTCTTTCTTCGACAGCAGAAAAATCAGAGCCTTGTTAACTTTCTCAAAACCCTTGTTACCACTCCGGAATTCATCCAAAACCTCCAAAATGTCACACTTCAGCAAATCCAAGAACTCCCGATAAAATGATATCAAAAAGCCATCAGGTCTAGGAGCCTCGTCCACATTCAAGCTCCAAACAGCCCTGCGCACCTCCTCCTCCGAGAAAACCGCCACCAACGAATCAGCATGTGGCCCACTCAAAGATCCCACCCCCAACCCCCTCCACCCCCACCCATCCTCCTCACGCTCCTTCCGCGAAGCCCTCACGAAGTGCTCCCGCAAGGCACCACCAATGCTCCTCTCACCCGAGACCCTTACCCCTCCAACCTCCACCTTATGCAGAAAATTTCTTCTCCTTCGCCCAGATGCCAAGAAATGAAAATAGCGCGTGTTCGCATCTCCTTCCTTCAATCGCTTCTGCCTCGATCTCTGCCGCAAATGAACCTCCTCTTTCCTACCTCAAGTAAGGCCGCCTCCAAATACGCTACCCTTTCATCCACCTCTTCTGGACTCAGCCCCCGCTCATCTTCCACCCCATCCAACCTGGCGACCCTTGCCTCTGCCTCAGCCCTGACAGCCTTCCGCCGCAAGGCGACCTCCCTCCCATACGACAACAGCAGTCGCCGTAGCGAAGTCAGCTTAGCCGCGAACCGCAACATCGTAGAGCCCATCACATCACATCCCCTCCAATGATCGACCACCAACTCCCAGAAGCCCTCCTCCAATAACCAAGCCTTCTCAAAACGAAAGGAGAACTGTCTCAGCCTCTCCTCCCCGGAGAACCAAAGAATGGGAGTGTGATCTGAAAACGTCCTAGGAAGAGCCCAAGCCCTCACCAACGAGAAGGCCTCAGCCGCCTCCACGGACACCAAGAACCTGTCAAGCCTGAAACTCGACCTCGCATTCCTCCAAGTGAATTTGCACCCAACCGCATCGACAACAGATTGGCCCAAGGAGATGGACGCCGTCCTGAAATCCTCAGACACAAAGTCTCTACCATCGGCCCTCCCAGGCATGTCATCAGGGTACAACGTGGCGTTCAAGTCCCCGCCAATAATCCAAACCCCAGTCCCCACCTCCGCAGCAACAACTGCCAAGTCCATAGCCAGCGAACCATCCTCCCGCCTGCACGGGCCATATGCATTGGTGACCCACATGCGTACTTCATCCGCCTTCCGCGGCAGCTTCACCGTCAAAGAGAACGACGACGAAGAAGTCCCCAACAAATCAAAGGAATCAGACCGTCATCCAGATAAGAGCCCCCCGGAAGCGCCCACGGCCCCCTTCTCTGCCAACAAGAAAAACTCCCCCTGGCCATCTCCCGCCGCAACCGGTCATCCACTGACTGCAACTTCGTCTCCTGAACCAAGAAAATATCCGCCCCAGCTTCTCTCACCAGATTCCGCACCCCAAGCCGTTTATCGGGGCAGCTCAAACCCCTTAATTCAAGGACAAGATCTTCACTTAGAAACCTAAAGCACCATCTTCTTCACAGGAATGACCCCTAGGCGCCGTACGAGATCCCTATCCAGCATTGCAAAATGGTTACGAATCTGCAATGGACTGACGGCAACCTGAAGCGAAGACTTGGCAGCGGATTCAGCCGCCAAGGAAGCCCTCAACACTACCCTCTTCTCCTTCCCCGACCTCTCACGGGCGCCCCCCTTCACGTAAGCCAAGCCAAATCGTCGCGGTCCCAAACCCGCCCCCTCCTGAGTCATGGCCCAACGCCTCAGGCCCACACCCACCAACCACACCTTCACCTTCCATCGCAACAGGACGAGAAAGCCCTCCGACGGCAACCCCAGAGATGGCGCCGCACCCCACAACTGAGCCCACCCCCGCAACCCCGGAAGCATCAGCCTCACCTCCCTCCGCAGCAAGGCGACCCCGCCCCCTCCCACCATAAGCACCCCCCCCCTCCGAACTCACCGGACCCGATGCAAGCGGAGCTCCCTCCAGCTCTAGAACACGCAGCTGCCCAAACCCCCAACACCCTCCAGACCCTTCCCCACTAACGACCTCCACCCCCGTGGTCCACACGACAGCCATAACAGGGCCCGCCCGAAAAGCCACCCGACAAAAGACTCGAACAGATACCAACAGGAGTCCCCAGCTCGCGATCCGGATCCGAAGCGGCTTGCCCGACCTGAACAACCGAGAGGCCGCCACTACCCCCAATCCGGATCCGCTCCGAGCCCGCCCCAGAAACCCGCATCGCTACCCGATGCAGAGCATAGACGGCCGCTCCAGCTCCCGAAGCTATGCCACCTTCGACCGCTACACGCCACGAGAGACGAAGTGGCACCAGCTTCGAAACGCCCACCGCAGATACGACGTCGAAGCAAATCTTCTCTGTCGAAAGCCGAGCCATCCTCGGACACCACCCCCCTCTCGAAACCGACGCCTGCTCCGGAAACCGAGGCAGTGTCGCCTGCGGTCGGTCCGCCACATGGAAGGTCGTATCCTGATATATCGACGATATATCGCCGATATATCCATATCGACATGGGACCGATATCGAAATCGATATATCGATATATCCGATTTCAGACATTTTCTTCAGAAAGATTCCTAGATATAGCGATATATCGGCGATATATCGCTATATCGACACGATATCGAAACGATATCGATATCGATATGTCCTTCCATGGTCCGCCATGGCACCCCCACTTCCCAGCTTCGCCTCTGCCACATCGAATTCCCTTCGTCGACAAGCAGCTATCCGCTCAAACGGCTCATTGACCACCGCCAACAACTCCACCGACACGCGCTTGCCTTCGAAGACCACCTCCCACCGACCCAGCCGCTCCGCGCCCACCCGTCGCACCCGAAGGACATCCAATGACTGCCCCGGCTGACATCCATTACTTTCGACGCACTCCACCTCGACCACGCCCCGCAGCAGCTCTGACACGCTCCGGAGCCTCCGTGTCTGCAGAGGAAGACCCCTAACCCTGACCTTCTCCACCTTCCCCAGCACCACGACTCCATCCCCCAACCCTAGCCTACGCTACTTCAGCTGCAAGGAGCCAACCTCCGAACCATGCAACAAGGCCTGCACCTCATATTCGCGAAGACCCCGTGCCATAGTCCGCCAAGGGGAGAGCTGAGCAACATCACCAGCGAAACTCGCCTTGGAAACAAGCCCCACGTCCGAGGATGCTAAGAAAAGCACCCCCTGACCCCCACCTTCGCCGATAAGCAAGGACTCCTTGGATACAACCGCCGGACAGTGCCTCCGAGCATGGCCTCAAATTTCAGCGAAATTCGGTCGAATTTCTGTCAAATATCGATATCCAGTCGAAATCGAAATTTGACCGAAATGACCGAAATATGGGGGTTCTAGTACCAAAAATGATCGAAATGATCGAAATTTCGGTCGAAATTCCACCAAAATTCCATCGAAATTTTGTTTTGGTCGATACTGAAATGGTTACTGAAACCGATATTTAAGGCCTTGCCTCCGAGAATGCCCAAACCGCCTACATGAGAAGCATCGCTGCGGCTCCCGACACGCCCGCGCCCAGTGGTCCAGGCTGCCACATCTGTAACATCCACTCCCGAAGGGGCTTGCTAGCGGTTTCCCTCTCCGAGGCAGCCCAGCTCGACTTCGCCGCCGCTGACACTCCACGAGACACCACCCCATCCCAAAAAGAATAACCAGATTATGTCAATACGATGTGAAGTTAGGGACGTTAAGTGAAACAATGGGTATAAGAATAACCCTTGGGGATTTAAAAGGGGGAATATGAAGCAGAAAAAAAGAAAATGACAAGAACAAACAAACAATGAAAAAATCAAAGGAAAATACATTGTAGTTTACAGTTGTACCATTATATTGGTATGTTTATCAATACATCATTGATTGTCGACCCGCCTAGAGGTATACACAGATCGGATAAAATCGGTAATCCGATCCAAATCGACAAAATCCGATCTGATCCGTTAATATGTTAGCATGTATGTATGTGTGTACATTTGCACCCATTCTCAATTTTCGATAAGTCCATAATCAATGTCATTCATCTTATGTTTTTGATATCAATGGTATTAATGTCCAGATGTACCACGTGCATAAGAATTATTTAGGCAATACAAAGTTGATTCATTGTTTTCAATATAATTGCATATTTTGATTATAGTTATAATATGGTTAATAAATTCTATTTCAATATATTTTAAATGAAAAGCATTATGCCCATTCGACGGGTTGTATTTAAGTTGGCTTTCCCTGAATACTCAATCGTGTATGAATGTTTATGATCCTCATTTGTTCACATATATATATATTATAAGGTCTCTAAGGTAATTATTAGGAGTGATATGATGTTGTCATAGACACACATTCTAAATTAAGCATGGTGGTCTCAAATAAATTTGATCAAATTTCTGTCAAATCGATATCTTGTTGAAATCGAAATTCGATCGAAATGACCGAAATGACCGAAACATGGGGCCCTAGTACAAAAATGACCGAAATGACCGAAATTTCGATCGAATTTCAACCGAAATTCGACTGAAATTCCGTTTCGGTCGGTCAGTGAAATGGTGACTGGTGACCGAAACCGACATTTAGGGCCTTGGCATGGACTTCATCAATATCCAATCATAGAGATCACATTTTTTTGTTTATCTAACTTGTCTTTGGATCCTTATTCGGTAACTTATAATGTTCTTATTTGAATCATGTGTTTGAAATGATTTGCAAAAAAAACATACTAATGGCACATTTATAAAATGAAACTTGAATTCTAAATTCAATATAATTCTTGGGATTTTTACCCCACAAACCGTGTAATCTTTTTAAATTACCTGCTCGGCCTTGTAAACAACATTATTATCCTCTCGACCCCATAAAATTTCTAACTCTTACTCCACGAACCATGTGGTTAGTAGACATTCACTTCCATCAAAAATGTGACACTTTACCCTTCTTATTTATATAATATACAACCCATATCCTCCTCCTTCCTTCTCCCCCGTCTCCTCCCTCCACTTTGTCACCCCCTCCCCCTTCACAGCACCTCCACCCGAACCTCTGCCAACAGCTCCCTAGCACCGCCCCCCTTCACAACACCTCCCCCCAAACCTCTGCCAGCAAATCCCTTCACAGCATCACCCCCCTTCACGGCACCTCCCACCAAACCTCTGCCTACAGCTCCCCGACACCTCCATCGTCGCTCCCCCCGTTGCTCTATTCCTAGCACCTCCGCCCGAGGTACAATGGGTCTTCTCGATCGAGTGTGCAATGGACTCTTCCTCAAAATCAAACACTGCTCGGAAGCTGCTCGAACGTTACTTGGAAGCTTCGGACCATGGGTGGCTCAAAATGGCAAGGATTGCGAACATGGAACGAAAGCCTGATGTACGTGGATGGACCCGATGGTTCTCAGCCATGAACAAGGGCTGAGAATGGTTTGAGGCTATGGAAGTTATGGAGAATAGAAGGTGGACGGTCACGTTCCAATGCTTGGTGAAGGAAGATCTCGAGGGAGCATGTGCTCCGACTCTAGTAAATCGAAGGGGAAAGGTTGCGTGGAGTGGGAAAGGTGATATGATTCAGAAAGTGTGGAGGGAGGTCGGGTTTTGGATTCCAATTAGGCAGTGCGAGGAACATTGCAGCTCCTCGATGCAACTATGTGTTTTGTAGCCTTAAATTTTGATCAATCGGTTCAAGAAATCATCCCGAAAATTTTGGGAAAATTATTTTCATGATCGGAGGGGATGGTTTATCCGTGAAAATACAAAAATTGTGGTGATTTGGTGGATGGATGGAGATGGGGTGAAGAGAGAGAAAATACAGAGGGTGAAGAAGAAAAAGAATGGAAGAAGAAGAGGGGGAAGAGGAAGGCGATGGGGAGGTGGAAGATCCACCATCCAATTCTCTTATAGTTAGATTAACCTAATATTAACCCAATATATTTACTTAAGTAAAAGTAAAGTTAGCGTTAGGATTCATGGAGTAAGATGAAGCAACTTTACGGGTCGAGAGGATAATAATGATGTTTACAAGGTCGAGCAAGTAATTTAGAAAGATTCTAGCATTTGTGAGGTAAAAAACCCGTAATTTTGTACTTGATTGTGTTGTCCTCAACTTATTATTATGGATTAATGGATTTCTTCAACTTTAGTTTGATTGTTTGATCTTCAAGTATCATTTTTTCACATTTATCCGTATTATCGTTTTTTGAACCATAATTCAAATGTTTACGACTAGTGTGTTATACAGTACAAACATGAGAGAGAACAATTGAGTGGGAAATTGGGAATATACAAGTATAAAAAATCCGAACCAATATGATTCAATTCGTAATTCGATGATTAGAATGCATGGATTTAGATATTTGATTGATTGGATTGGACTGAAAAATAAAATCCATTAAGGTTGGATTAAACACGGATTAAGCTAAAATCCGATCTAATCTGAACAAGCACCCCTAACCTCACCACGATGTATAGATGAAAGGTGTATGGTTATATCCTTGATGTATATCACTAGATCTCTCTGACATCGTAACATTATGCATCAGTGCATGAATTAAATATTGTTACAACGCCATCTACTATTGTCGGATAATTAGATAAAATACACCCAAAGTTGATTGATGTAACATATATAAACATCAGTACAATGGACCACAAGAACAGCTCCTCGCTAAGACATATCAGTATGAGGAGAAATGTTTTTTTTGAAAGAAAAAAGGGCATCCATTGTGTAGGTGTGTGTTCAAAAACTTTGCCATTTATCACCTTTAAAAAGAATTGCATGCTTAGAGTAGGTAGAATATCAGAAAAGAGATTACATAACCCAACTCTCCGCGTATGCCTTAGCATGTGCCACTACATTTTCCTCATAAATCAGCTCCTTATGTAACATCGCACCATTTCTGGCTAACCAATTTTCCCAAATGATTGCTAAGTACATGGTCGGCTCCACCTTTGACCTCTCCATCCCGCCCCAATGAAGACCCAGAAGCCTACCAAATCCTCACACTAAGGTGCCTGACTTCCAAAGTATGGCCATATTCCACCAGAGCTCCTGCACTTGAAGAACATGTGCTTAGTGTCTTCCACCTCCTCTATGCAATGCGTAAGATGCATAAGCATTCGTGATGAAACGTGCAAATAGATCCCTAGTCAACAACCTTCCCCTTCTACAAATCCACATGAATATCTTTACACGTGTCGGTAACTTCCACTTCCACAACCTTCCACAACCTCCTACAATTGGATTCACATCCTCATGGGTCATATATATCTGAGGCCCTTTTAAGGCTTTGTAAGCTTTTCCATCCGAAAAAATACCGTTCCATCAGCACCAACAATCTCTACCCCCATTGGTCCCAGCCACATTTTGTAGTTCCTCCACCATCAGCACAAGCTCCCCCATTCTTTGATCTGACAGCTCAGACCTAAAAGTAGGAAAAAAAGAGTGTGTCCCACACCTCTACCACAGAGGCCTCTAGGCTAGTAGTAAGAGCCATCAGACGCGGGAAACGCAGCCCCAGAATTCCACCATCGAACCAGTCATCAGACCAAAACCTAAAGCCCCTGCCAGCCCTCAAAATCGATCTCAGGAACAGACGAATCTCAAAAGCCACCCCACAAATTCCTCTCCAGATGTATGATGGTGTCAAATCCAATACCTCAAGATCAGGGCAAGAAAAGCCAGATGCATAGATATTGCATATAACAGTGCAAACCAAGCTATATCACAGTCACCCCAGATACGAGTAACCCACTTACTAAGTAGGGCCTTGTTCGTCTCCTCTAGGCTCCGGATCTCAAGACCCCCATCATCTTTCAAGCATATAACCATCTTCGGATCTTCCAATCAACCAAGAGAAAATCACATGTTCTCCCGAAGGTTGACCAGAAGAACCTTCACATGATGCCTTCCAATTTCTTCACTTGAGGAAAATTGTACCAGCATGTCAAATAATAATTATACCTCAAAACTAAGTGTTTTCAAATAAAGTGGACCCCTAAGGTTTTGGACCATATCTTCATAATATGAG
This sequence comes from Ottelia alismoides, assembly GCA_037367405.1. Lineage (NCBI taxonomy): Eukaryota > Viridiplantae > Streptophyta > Magnoliopsida > Alismatales > Hydrocharitaceae > Ottelia > Ottelia alismoides. The sequence continues at coordinate 152,315 of JAZKJV010006401.1, forward strand.
AAGCTAAAATAAATATTTTTAAACTGCCTCAATGGATTCCTTGTAATCATGTGTTTTCAAAAATCAAAAGAACCTTGTGGGACTTTTGTATAATTGGAGTGGTTGTATAATTAGGGTTATAAACGAAGCTATGTCAGTCAAAGTAAGATGCATGATCATTACACTTATGATTTTTATATAATTACGGTTAAGTAAAAGTGAGATGCATGAGCATTACACTATTACGATTTTTATATAATTAGAGCTATAACGTGACTACTAGGTTGCACTGACTCACTGAGCTTGTTTTATATCACGTCACCATATTGCATGCTGAGACACGATTGAATTCCTCTTTAGTAATGGCACAAAAGATTGTGCTCATCGCTTCAGAGTTGTATGTGCCCTACTGATGACAAGGAAGGTTGTGTTCCTCGCCTTGGTGATGTATGTGGCCTACTTTTGGTCTGCTTTAGATGGTGTTTTTCCTTCTTCGATGACTAGACATTTATGCTTGCATTCAATGATTTCCAAACTACATTATTGATAGACTCCATTAAGATCTGTATTCTTACTTTCCATCAATAGTAGATTGCACCATTGAATGGAAGAGGTCTGGCTTACTGCCTGGCCCCTGAGGGAATTGTTGTCATTGCCTGTGGTTGCTACTACCATGTGTGTAGAAGAGAGATACTTCAACCTGTAGTTGAAGCCGCTCTGATACGAGATAAGAGTATCCATACAAACACAGAGCACTGATAGAGGGGTTGGATAGTAGTATCTAATAATTTATAGCAGTTTAAAATAACTCATGGAATTTAAGGAGTATCGAACAAACAAACCAGATAATCAACCACAATGTACAGAGGCGTCTATATGGATAACCAACTGAGTGAAAACCATGACCCAAGTCTCCTTACTTAGGATTTCTGATCATTCGAATTGATCGATTGCTTCAATATACCAATTAGTTAAGCGGATAACTCAATTGTCTACAAAGCTTAGGATCATACACCAATATACTTTCAACGTTGGATTAGCACAAAAGTCAACACCAGCAGATCAAACATTTCGGCAATGGTGAGGATTGGGCTAACTCTGACTGTCCTCTAACCTTGGATTAGGCAAACTCCGACTGTCCATTAAGTTATCAGCAACAGAGATACATTGCTAAAAAGTTATATCAGTAAGAGCACAAGTAATAATAATATGTCTGACTAAATAACACAGGTGGATATTAAATATCGTCAGTAGTGTTGTCTCCTGCATAAAATATCTCAGACTAACCGTAGACGATCTTAAGAACTTTAAGGTGATCGAATGCAACCTTGAGAGCTTTAATAGATTAGAACAATCAAGAATGCTCTTTGAACTTGAAATCTATCTTAGAAGCTCGAGAAATTCAAGAACAAAGAGAGAAGAACAGCTCTTAGAAAGCTTCGCTTTCTGTTTTGTGTTGGTGTCTTCCAACAATGAATCTAGGGACCTTTATATAGTTGTTGAGGGAAAATGAGTTGTTATTCATAGAGCCTAAGGATCTCTAATATAGAAGAGAGAAACCATAATGGGTAAATTACATAATAAGGACTACAAAATAAATAAACTGGGCAACATAACATAAAACTCTCATCACTCCCCTCAAGTTGGAGCATAGATGTCTATCATGCTCAACTTGGAGCAACATCTCTGAAAGGGTCCTCAGGCAAGAGCCTTGGTAAGTACATATGTAGTCTAGTCTCCTAAACTAACATGAGAAGTGGTGATAAACCCCTTTTGAATCATATCACGGGTGTAGTGGCAATCCACTTCAATATGTTTAGTTCTCCCGTGAAAAACTGAATTATCTACAATAAAGAGAGTTGCCCGGTTGTCATGCAACAACTGCATGGGAAGAGCTACATCGACGTCCAGACCAAAAAAAATAGAACTGACTCACATCATTTCAGCACTACACTATGACATGGCCATGTATTCTGATTCAGCACTGGATCTCGATACCATTGTATGTTTCTTGCTTTTCCACTATACTAGAGTATTTCCCACAAACACAACAAATCCTGAGATAGATTTCTATCTTTAGGGCAATCAGCATAATCCGCATCTGCACAAGTTATGACAAACAGTGAAGTTCCTCTATCAAATAATAGGTTGTGCGTGGATTAGCCTTCAAGTATCTCAAAATCATGTACATTCCATCCATGTGCATCTGTCTTGGTTGCTCCATAAATTGGTTGACCTTACCGCAAAAGAAATATCATGTCTGGTAATTGTAACATAAAGAAGCTTCCCAACCAGCTCTCTATACCTTCTTTTATCTACCTCCTCAGTGGTTAATCATGCAGTTTCATGCTTGGATCCATAGGTGTATACATCGACCTGCAACCTATCATTATTACTTCTGAAAGGAGATCGGTTACGTACTTTCTTTAGGTCCTGAAAAGGCCTTGCTTGTTTCTAACGAATTCCAGGCACAAAGTAATGCAGTTCACCTAAGTTTTTAGTGGCAAACCATTGCCCCAAAAAGTTCTTAGCCGCAGTAATACCTTAAATGTCTTCTACGATAACAATAATATCATCAACATATACAAAGATGACAATCATACCTCGCTGAGTCCTTTGAACAAAGAGGGAATAATCTGCAGTCGACCGTTAAAACCCTTCTGTTCAATCGGATATGACAGCTTCTAAAACCAAGTCCTAGCATTCTACTTAAGGCCATAGATAGCCTTATAAAACCGACATGCATACTCCCCCTCAGCAGCAAACACAGGTGGTTGTTGCATATACACATCTTCTTGTATATCACCATATAGAAAAGCATTCTTGACATCAAGTTGGAATAGGTCAACCATATACCATAGCAACTGACAGTAGAATCCGCAGTGTGGAATGTTGAGCAACTAGAGAAAAGGTGCCAAGGTAATCAACCTCGGAAGCATGTATAGATCTGTTGGCCACCAGACATGCCTTGTAGTGGTCTACAGAACGGTCTGCCCTATGTTTGACAGTGAATACCCATTTGTAGCTCACAACAGATGCCCCTTTGGAGTAGAAAGAAGAGTTTATGTCCCACAAGACTAGAGCGCAACCATCTCTTCCTCCATGGCAAGCCGCTAGTGACTCACTTTGAGAGCCTCCTATTATGTGCATGAGATTTTCTATGGCAGATAATCCCACAACAAACTTCCTGAAATCATTCTAAAGTCGTGCCAAAGACACGTGTCCAACAAGGGGGCATTTCGTACATGTATGTTTGCCTTTATGCAAGGCAATAGGCCAACCCAGGTCATTCTCAAGTAATGGTCCCTGCTCATCATGTATACCTTCATGCTCATCATGTAAATGAGCATGTTCACTATTTAAACCACCAGTGCCATCAAATGAAATCAAATTCACAGAAGTTACCTAAGGTGTGTTGGATGTTAGGGAAGTCATTAGAGCATGGGGAACAAGCCGAGGTATATGTGTAGGAAGTGGAAGAACAACCTTATACCCATACTTGGACGAATTTAACCTGTAGGAGTATAGTGCATGATGGACTCAAAGATAGTAACATCAGCACTAACATAGTATTTTTCCTGTACACGATTAAAACACCTATAACCATTTCGGGTACGAGAGTAACCTACAAACATACACTTGACAGCTCTAGGAGCGAGTTTTCCACGACCTAGATGTAGAAGGAGGATAAATGTCACATAACCAAAAATCCCACACATAAGAGAGAAAAGGTCCGTTTCAGGAAAATTAAGAGAGAAAGGTGTCTTTTCACCCAAAATTGGTAAAGGACATCCAATTGATGAGGTAACATGATGTCATCACAGCATCATTCCAAAAGGAATGAGGAGCTCGACTCTATGAGAAGAGTCATGGTGATATTCGGGAAATGACGATGTTTGCGTTTAGCAACACCGTTCTGTTGTGAAGTATAAAGGCACGAAGTCTGATGGATAAGGTTGTGTGAGCTAAAGAATGGTGCAGTTTAATAATATTGAACTCTAGAACAAATGTATTTAATATATGCAGAGAAAAGATTCTTCATATCAATCACAAAATTTTGAATCATAATACTAGCATCAAAATTATTCTTTAACAAAAATATCCACGACAGTCTGGAAAAATCATTCATAACAACCAAATAATACATGTGCCCATGATGATATGGGACATGACTCGAAACCCGCATAGCAAAATGAAAAAGTTCAAAAGGACTCTGACTACTACGACTTTGACGACTTGGAAAGCTAGATTGGTGATGCTTTCCAAGCTGACATGGTTTACAGTGAAAAGTGGACTTGATAGAAATGTCAGGGATGAGATGACAAATCTTTTGCAATGGAAGATGACCAAATCGGAGATGCCAAGTGTATGGAGAGATGTATGGAGAGATCGATCTAGCAGAAAGCTATCTAGCACCAGCATACGAAGACTGGATCAACTTGTAAAGCCCTCCATGCTCACGACCACATCTAATCACCCTGCTCGTAAGTAGATCTTGGAAAACAAGGGTAGCATGGTCAAATATAGTATGGCAATGTAAATATTTTGTAATCTGATTGATAAACAATAAATTCATTGAGAATTCTGGTGCATGAAGAACATTCAGCAAGCACATTGAGGGAGTCAAATGGACCTCCCGCTATACGCTATGTGAGAGTGTGTCCCATCAGCAATCACCACTATCTATCAGGTTGTACTGGGTTATAAGAACTGAATTGTAAGTGATCTCAACAGAGATGATGAGAATCTCCAAAGTTACATATCCATTTCGAATGGTTTGGTCAAGAGCGACTAGTAAATGTATGAGTAATACCTGAAGTGTTGGTGGAGGTAGAAGCGGCAACATCTGATGGGCCAGTATAAACACTAGAAAATCTAGCAGTTAGGGCATGATCTCTCTCACTCGTGCAACAAAGTCATCAAAACGATGATCGGTAGAATCATGAGCAGTCCGGACCTACTCAGCAGCATGTGGGAATGGCGGAAAGTCGTGCTTGGAATAGCATGTGTACTTTGAATGACCTAATCGATGATAACACAAACATGGTTGGCGCGAACGTCGGCCTCCTCTACCCCATGTGCCCCATCCTCTAAACTGAAGCAAACCAACTCTATCACGGGAAGTCGCCATAGCCGACGACGTTTGAGAAGATGTAGCAGAGGGGATGCTTAGTCTGATCAATCTGCAATACGCATCCTCCATAGGTGATATAGTAGCATCTGTGAATAGCTGACAGCGGGCTGAGTCGTACTCAGGGTTAAGGGCTATCAAAAAAACAGAGTCATGACAGAATCACGTAGGCATTATGTCGCTCTAGTGAGGTTGTCATAGGTATGAAAATACCCCCAAAAGATGTGTACAGGCTATTAAGAAGATGATCACCCTACTTGGTTGTAAAGATATCATGTTGGGGTTGCAAGATCTTCGACACATTCCTCGCTTAAGAGTATGTAGATGTAGGATGTCCTACATTACCTTTGTTGTGGGCTAACTCAAGATATCACTAGTTGTGACGTCCGTCACCCGGGACCCAGATACTCAGCAGTCCAATCCACGTAATGCAATCCAACTTTCGAAGTACATAAATGAAGCTAGAAGTATTGCACAAAAAGTCACTAGAAAGTGCAATATATTGTTTCCATAGCATTCAATAAGTAACCATGTCTACAAAAAGCCATACATGTATTCATAGAAATGTCCATGCATATACAATATGCATCTCTCAAAAAGGTACAAGTAAAGACAACAAAAAATACCACAACAGCACCTACAGCAAAAAAAATGAACCAACAAGCCGCTTACCGCTGCGGCTACTCTTGAGAACCTGCCAGATTTATGAAAGTAGATATGTCATGAGCAAAGTTGCCCAGTACGATGCTAAAACAACTAATCAAGAAAGAGCCACTAGAGTCTAAAAATGTGTACAAAAGCAGGTAATTGTGTAAAACACAAACACACTTTAACTAACTAGAAAACCTAGATCCTTACTCCTTATCATTGTGATACTAGCATCGTGGATTATGTGTGGTCTCGATTCACGTGGAACCTCACACTATTACTCTAAGGTACTGGATCCTTAGGGTTGGGGTGCCTCTATATGCATGCAATAAAGTACAGCATCCAAACTAAGTTTCTAACATGTCCACTAGCTACTCTTGATTCAAATCATGTATTCGAACACTTTATCGTGTGCTGAAATAATCCACACACTTTATCGCATACCAAGTCATACCCCACACTTTACTATGTGTCAACCTTCACCATTGGTCTGTAACCGACCCTTGGAATGTCTAGTCTTCAAATCGTCTTGAACATTCTCCTTTCAGATAAACCACAACTATCAGAAATCCCCACTGGATACTAATCAACGTGGCATACACATACCAGTACCTAAGTACCAACCTTAAGTAAAAGAAGCAAAGCACAGATAACAGACCATAACTACTTGTCACTGCACATCTGAAATCGAGACTTTACACCGGCCAAAAAGGCACACTGGTGCGCCAGTTAGTATGTCTTTCGACTAACGACTTGTTGGGATCGCGATCATCTAAGCTACTATCCAAAACCCCAATGATTCATACTCCTCCTTTGGCGGCGCTACTCTAAGCTACCCTTATGCCACTGAAAGTCAAACACTACGATATAAAATCATAACTACAACAAGAAACTCGACCGTTGGTCCTAAGAGTCGAAACTCAAATCTAAAGGTATGTGTAAAATGCTCAAAGCTCATCCTCACCGGACCTCACTGAATCCATTAACATCTTTTATTTTCAATTTAAAATGTACCAAACCCATTTCACTTGAATATCAATTTATTGATTGTAATCCAGACATTTAACATATATATTAATGCCCTATAAGTTCTACATCATTTTCAGGATTAAATTCCATCAATTTAAGATCAGAATGGGACCACGGTCCGAGAATAATCAATCATTCACCTTTATTGTTCTATCAGTATTGATCGATTGTCAACCATAATTGATCATTTTAGGCAAAAATGATCTATCAACCTTGAGGGCATGATCGACCAGGAATAATGATCAATCTGCAAAATGCATGATCGATCATACCAAGGACAGTAGCCAAAACCACTCCGACGATGTCTCGCAAACTCACTCTGATCAATGATCCAACTACACTTGCATTCCTACTAACACCCACATCATGAAAACATACTTGGAACATATATACATGCCATGGATTAACTGGAAAATCCAAAAATGGGGTGCTTAAGTTGCTCGTCACACCCAGAATCGCAATGAAATGCGACAAAAACCCAAGCATTATGTAGTAAACATGGAAGGAAATATCGGGATATATCGGCGATATATCGCCGATATATCGATATCGACATGGGACCGATATAGGTACCGATATGGCTATATATCCCGATTTCCAGACATTTTCTTCACAAAAGCTCGTCGATATGGACGATATTTCGGTGATATATCGTCAAAATATCGTATCGATACGATATCGAAACGATATCGATATCAATACGACCTTCCATGGTAGTAAATATCCCATCGGTATCCACCTCTACCGAGAGATGTGGAGAGATTATCCATTGAGAGCATGTCCACAATCCTAGTAGGATACACCTTACCTATATCATGTAAATTTTGTCATATAGGAAATAAGGAATCGAGGTTTGTAATATCAGTTACAGATTCCCGCCCAACGAGTTGATGATCAATTTGAAAGTTCACCATGACAAACAGAGGTTCCCATAAGTTTCTTACCTTTAAGTGAGTATGGGGTTTGATTGCAAAGGTCAAAAGGCCAAACAAATTCTATCTTAGTCTCAACAATTGAGCCGGATATAGAAATTCGATTCGTGTCATTCTGATTTGTAAGTGTCAGACATTCAGTGCGCGATTACAAGTTCATCATGTACTAAGAAGGTTCGATCTCGTCAGTATGGATGTTAAAAACAAGGATGAGAAGAAACAAAACAAAAGTCGTAACCAAGTTGGAGCCAAATCGGGTGTAGCAGCCGATGCAAGTTGCCAAAACCACACACCGATAAGGATTAAGATCGGAGTAGCAACAGTCAGCGTAGTGTTGAACCATGAATTAAACCCAAACAAATCTTATGTTCACTCGATGAAGTGGGAACAAAGCCATTAATGATGAGATTAGAACTCAATAAAGCTTTGCAAAATCTTGAATGGTATAAAGCCATTGATGATGAGATTAAAACTCTTATTCCTCATCGTTCAAAAAAGTGGTCCGTTCAGCCACAGGTGTTTACGGGCATGGTTTTAAAAAACGTGAGGCGGATCGAGACGGTTTCCCGTAAATGAGGTGAGGCGTAAGCCTCGAGGCGGTCGAGGCGTAAGCCTCAGTTTTAGGTTAAAAACTATACAAATATACAACTTCGTAGAAAAATGCTAGAAATAAGAATACATTATAGTCTCTGGCATGAAAGTTATAATATTGATTGCCAAAATAAGAAAGTTTCTAGTGTTGTCCAGTACAAACAGTATTATTAAAGTCCTCTAATAAGGCTCCTACAGTACAAATAAATTTTAAGACTTTAAGCAAATACAAACAATAGCAGATTTTAAAACTTTAAACAAGTACAAAAGTAGAGACTTTAAGGTGGAAGAAGAATACACAACAGCAGATTTTGAGCAAATTTTGCTCCTTAAACCAAGAGTAATAAAGAATGAACTTAGTTTGTTTTTCTCTATCCATGAAATAAGAATACGCAGCAGCAGATTTTGACCAAATTTTGATCATTTGGTGATCTAATTTCGTATTCTAAATAGGTTTTAAGATTGCAAACTGGAAAAGAAAATTACTAAGTCCGGAAGAAAACCCAAGACCTTCAATGGCTGCAGCACCACTGCTCGAGAAGAAGAGCATTTGCTGAAGTATACAAGAGAGAGGCTAGAATATGCTACTTGGGGGAAGAAGAGGAAAGAATCTCAAGTTTCACAAGCCCATGACATCCTCCATTGACATTTAGTGTTTTAGGTTCCAATTATTTTGGGGTTTTTTATGGTTTAAATATATTCCAGATGAGGTGTACGCCTCACAAGCGCCTCAGCGCCTCAACGCCTCGATGAGCGCCTCATAGCCTCGAGGCGTAAGTTGTCGATTCCACATACGCCTCTTGCGCCTCGAGGCGATTTTTGGTGAAAAAAGCCCCGAGACGTACACCTCAGCGCCTCGAGGTGCGTTTTTTAAAACCTTGTTTACGGGCCCTCATCCATGTAGCATATACCACATAAGCACCTGAATATGCATCCTTAATCGATTATGTAGCAAACGATCCAATTAATCGGACCATGTAGGGATCCGATTAAGCTATCCACCCTTCTCCCTCTCGTGCTTAACGCCCTCATACTAAAAATCCAAAACCATTGTTCTCTCCTCTTGAGCTCACAGCTCCAATCCTCCCCCGTTGATCGCCTTCTCCAATACTCATGTCGTATCACCGCATGCTCTCTCCACAGACCCTCGTGCCACCTCACAGCTAGTTGAGTGTTCCTGCTCCTTGTGCCCCAAGTTGAGTGCTCCTTGCACGTCGCCCATACGCAAACCAGTTCAAGGCTCCTTGTCGTCGCCTCTACGCCATCTTACTGTGCCAAATCACTGAAGGTCAGCAAGTGTTAGGTTAGGTTTTACTAAATATCAATTTTTCATCACAGTTTTTAAAGTTATTTAGTTGCAAGTTAATTTCTTTTCTTTGGAATACAATTACATTGTTAAGTTTAAGTTTATGCTTTCTAGATAAGATTAACGATCAACTTTGCATAACATTTTTTGGTAGATGTCACTGTTAAGTAATAATATTTGTTAGGTTTTATATCAAATTAGTTGTTTATCTATCTCATGCCACGAGATTGTGAGTTGGAACAACTTTCTTGGAATATCAAGCAGTATGTGGTGTTTTGTTCTCTAACATCATAATAAAATATATTTCTTTAATATTTTTTATTAAAATAATACAAACCACATAATCTGCAGATACTTCTGCCTATATTTCTGCATATCTGGTTACTCGCTTTAGACCTCCTGACCAAACGAAAACCGCATACCAACTTGAACCTTGTTATTTCTAAATGAACAAGAAATTGTGTTCCCTCCCTGTTGATATTGCTATTGTTTCCTATTGATGTGTATATACCACCAAATATCCTACTGGTTCCCTTATTACGCATATGAAGACCTGTTTGGTGGCCAAAGCAACAACAACAACAACAGTCTTTTCCCACAATTAAGTAGGGTCAGCTACATGGATTCTTCGCCTCCATTCAAATCTATCTTGGATCAATCTCAGGCTTATATCCAAAAAACTAAGATCCCTTTGTATGTCCCTTTCCAACACTTCTTGGGCCATCCTAACCCTCCCTTGGCTGGCTCAACATCCCAATACTCGCATCTCCTAATTGGTGCATCAGTTGACCTTCTTTGCAAATGATCAAACCATCTTAAGCAGTTTTCTCACATCTTATCCTCGATCAGAGTTACACCAACTTTCTTTATGATTGCATCATTTTGAATCCGATCATTACGTGTGTGTCCACACATCCACCTTAGCATTTTCATTTCAGCTACAGCCATTCTCTGCACATGTCTACGGTTCACAGGTCAACATTCAGATCTAAAGAGCATAACAGGTCTCACGACTGCTTTGTAAAACTTTCCTTTAATTTTTAAAGGAATTTTCTTATCACAGAGAACAGCAAAGGCTCCTCTCCATTTTAGCCAGCCTGCATTTATTCTATTAGAAACATCTCCATCAATTTCCCCATCATGTTGCAAAATAGATCTCAAATATCTAAAAGAATCTCTCTTCATAATGTTATCATCGCCAATCTTCACTTCGATTCCTTCACCATTGCTTCCATCAAAGGTGCATTCCATATGTTTTGTCTCCAATGCATGTCTCCGGACTTCAAGCTTCTCATTTACTCCATATCTAGTCCCATCAATCAACACGATATCATCAACAAATAACATACACCAAGGCAACTCGTCCTGAATGTGACTTGTCAACTCATTCATAATCAAAGTAAAAAGAAATGGACTCAAAGATGAACCTTGATGTAAACCAATGTTGATGTCAAAATAGTCAGTCTTTCCAGACGGGATCCTTGCACAAGATAAAGCCCTATCATACATATCATTTATGGTGGCCAAAGATTTTACTTAAATCTATAGTATTGACAACTTTAAGACTTTTTTGTGGCTTGTCTTAGTTGTGTTCATGTTATTCCATCTATTGCTATGAACATCAAATGACCTCTCTAGCGACTTGATATCAAACTACTTTCTTTTATGTTGATATTACAAAAGAAGCTTTTATGACAACCTCCGGCTATGAGCTTTGAAAAAAAGTCATTTATGGACTATGAACTGAAATATGATCCCGTCTTCCCAGACGGGATCCTTGCACAAGATAAAGCCCTATCATACATATCATTTATGGTGGCCAAAGATTTTACTTAAATCTATAGTATTGACAACTTTAAGACTTTTTTGTGGCTTGTCTTAGTTGTGTTCATGTTATTCCATCTATTGCTATGAACATCAAATGACCTCTCTAGCGACTTGATATCAAACTACTTTCTTTTATGTTGATATTACAAAAGAAGCTTTTATGACAACCTCCGGCTATGAGCTTTGAAAAAAAGTCATTTATGGACTATGAACTGAAATATGATCCCAGATCCCATTTAATAGACTTCGTAACGAGATTAAATATATTAAGTTCCCCGAATTTTGCATATCATTCCATCTTCATCGCAAAAAGAAAGAGTGGAATGGTGATTTTGGTTGTTTATATAATAGTGTAATTCTGACAAGGGACGATAGCACCCACATAAGGATACCATGGACTACTTACATGAGATCTTTGTTGGAAAAGATCTCGGTCGCTTCACTACTACTTTGCAACAAATTACAAGGGTATGATTCTATCATGGGAAATATACACTTGAGATTCTTAAAGATGTTTTTTTGAAAGAAAAAAGGGCCTCCACTGTATAGGTGTGTGCCGAAGAGATTCTTAAAGATGTTGTATGATGGGAACTAAGCCATCATCAATTATTGGTGATGCTTACGTGAGGCAGATGTTCATTGATGATCACCATTTTAAGGATGCAAAACAATATTAGAATATTATTAGCTTGCTCTTATACTTGGTTGTCTATGACATTAGTTTTCTTGTTAGCAGTTAGAATTAGTATAGAAGGGGAAATAATGAATTGCAATAATGAGAGGCCCTCGTGTTCTCTTATATAGGAGAGGAATCTATTGGGGAAATTATAGGACGAAGACAAAAGGGATAGCAAATAAGAAAAACAATTCTAAAGATAACAAATATCTCAACATTCCCCTCAAACTAGAACGTAGATATCGATTAGACTCAGCTTGGAACAACATATCTTATAAAGCCCTCTGGCTAGGGCCTTAATAAGAACATTTGTTGTCTGATCTCCAGAGCTGACATGCATAGTGGCGATAAGACCCTTCTGTATCATGTCAGAAGTTTAGTGACAGTCCACCTCTATGTGCTTTGTCCTCTCATGAAAGGTTGGGTTTTTGACAATAAAAAGAACATCCTGATTGTCACATTGGAGGTGCATGGGAAGAGGCACCTCTTTAGTCAGGTCAGTAAGAACAGACATCATCTATGTGTTAGCCTGCACCATGGCCATGTATCCTGACTCATCACTTGATCTGGCAACCATAGTCCGATTCTTTCTCTTCCATGAAACTAGGAAATTCCCTATGAACACAGCAAATCCTGATGTAGACTTCCTTCTTTTGGACACCCAGCATAATCTGCATTTGCACATGGTGTAACTGAAAGAGATGTGCCTCTGCTGAAAAGAAGTCATGTACCACGTGAAGTCTTCAAATATCTCAAAATCATATGGATTGCATCCATATAGGCATGTCTTGGCTGCTCCATAAACTAACTCACTTTGCTCACGGCAAAGGATATGACAGGCCTGGTAATAGTCACATATAGTAGCTTTCCAACAAGCTCCATGTACCTTTTCTTGTCGACCTCCTTAGTGACATCATAAAGCTTCATGCTTGGGTCAATAGGAGTAGTGGTAGGTTTGCAATCTGTCGTGTTTGTCTCTGAAAGAAGATATGTAACATACTTCCTCTGGCTCTGGGTCATCACAAGACCTCGTTGGTTCTTGGTAAACTCCAGTCCAAGGAAGTAACTTAGATGCCCAAGGTCCTTGGTCACAAACCAATGGCCTAGGAAGTCCTTGACATCCTGAATGCCATGCTCGTCATCTCCTGTAACAATAATGTCATCAACATAAACAAGAATGACAATAGTACCTCTCCGGGTCCTCGGCACAAACAAAGAGTGATCAGTCGATCGCACAAACCATGATGCTCTATCAAGTCCGAGGGCTCCTGAAACCATGCTCTTGGACTCTGCTTAAGGCCATAGATAGCCTTGTGCAGCCTGCAAACCTTCTGAGTTCTGACACTCCCCCTCAGCAGTAAACCCAGGTGGTTGCTGCATGTAGCCCTCCTCATGTAGATCATCATGGAGGAAGACAATCTTCACATCAAGTTGGTAAATGGACCAATCTCATGTCACAACAACAGAAAGTAGAATACGCAGTGTAGAATGCCTGGCAACTGGAGAGAAAATATCATGATAGTCCACCTTATATGTCCGGGTGAACCGACATGCCACAAGTCTCGCCTTATAGCGATCCACACTACCATCCGTACGGTGTTTCACAATGAATATCCATTTTCATCCCACAAAGGATACATCAACTAAAGTAGAATTATATATTCTCAAGCAAATACTTCCACCATCAAAAATTATTTTCCATTGTTGGATTTTTTATCTGGATCATTTGGTATCAGAGCATAGCAACTGAAACGTTTTTATGATTCGACAATCCGATCGCCTATTGGCAGTTGCAATTCGACTTGAGCCGTCTCGATCACAGTTCGTGTGTACAACAACAAAGATTCAAGTGTCATCTCTTATAAAGCGTGAACGTTCAATGGTGGATGGACACGATAATCGAGGAAGATTCTGTCAACATAAATCAGATCATTGCATCTGCTTACCAACCCAAATTCGACCAAGAAAACGAAGGAATATTCACTGAAAATGAAGATTTTATTACAATTCTTGTACAAGAAGACAAGGAGGATATGGAACCAATATTCGACGAAGATCTTACGGAGGAAGAACTGGAAATCGTTGATTTGTTCGTAGTTGAAGGTGTTGTCCAGGAACATAAAAATGAAGAAAAAGATGCCATATTTGATGAATATCGATCGAATATCTTAGATATGGATGTCATCGCAGTTGTTGTACATGAGGGTTGCGACCCACCACAATCTCCTCGTGAAATCATTGATTCGGAAGCTTTCAAAGTACCGAAAGTTTTCGTCAAAAATCTCCAGGTTGATGTCCAGGAGATCTTCAGACCATCATCACCGCCTATCGAAGCCACTGGAGCCGTCCTATCTCCCCATAATTCCCTGGGCACAAGCGATGCATCCACGGCCTCCTCAAACGCCGTTAACGCTCTTGGTGGACCCCCCCCCCAGTTGTCGCCACGCATGCTTCAAGCGCAGATCTTGTTGCCTCGCGTGCCTTCGATCACCATGTTGTTGGAACCGCCCGCGCAAGGGTCAATTAAGCATCCATTGCACTCCTAATCAACCCCGCAAATCTCGCTTAAGCAAGAAACATCATCGATGCCGTCGTGAGGCCCTTATCAGCGCCAGGAGGCATGCTAACACCCCCTAGCTGCCTTTATTCCGTCATCATCGACGTTGTCGTTGCTTGAGAGGAGGCGAAGCACTAACAAGGGATGGGGACTCACCTTCAATCGAATCCCATAAATTAGAGGGTGAGATATTTTGGAAAAGTTGCAAGCAGTCTCCTCCTCACAAGAGTTTATATCTAAAGGAACAATTGGAGGATAAGTTACGTTATGGAGATATTTTAAGAGAAGGGTAGAACATTTGCAGACATACCCCTCGGTGGAAAGAAAATATAAACGTAACATAGAAATGGAGCAAAATTGGAGATATATGCTTGACCAATCCAGATGGGATTCTCCACCAACATATCAAAGATAGAGCAACTCGTCAGGAGACGAATTTTTCAAGCGAGGGGGAATCGATGCATTTTTTCCCAAATTGATTTGTCAAACCAAAATGAAGCAATGGTTGATTTGGGGATCTTTCAAAATTAAGGATTCTCGTCTCTAATTAGTTATGCTAAAGTAATCATCTATTTTATTTAAATAAATTGAAATTGTAATCACAACATTTCTGGTAGATAATTTTAATTAGGAAGTCAAATTAAGAAGTCGGTTAGAGTCATTAGAAACGGTTAGCATTTTATTTAATTTGAATTTGATTCACTTTCTTAAAAATCCCACAGCTCCTATATAAAGGGGATGATATGTATTTATTTTAGAAAGATCATATTATATGAAAAAATGAGATTATATCCCTTAGTCTCTCTGTCTCTCTCTCTCAGCATGATCTCCATGATTACTCTCCGAAATCACGCACAACCAGCATGTTCTTCTCTTCTCCTGCCCTCTAATTTCTTCCCCACCAAATATTTCCACCGTCAAGATTGTTTTACACTGTTGGATTTTTTGTCTGCGTCATAATCCCATGAAAGTATCACAGGTGACCGAGGACTTTGGAGACAAACACCTTCTGTAGAAAAGCATTCGTCTCGAGAATGCATGTATTGTTGACTCCAATAATTACTAATGAGCACATCATAAACATCTACGG
Organism: Ottelia alismoides; assembly: GCA_037367405.1. Taxonomy (NCBI): domain Eukaryota; kingdom Viridiplantae; phylum Streptophyta; class Magnoliopsida; order Alismatales; family Hydrocharitaceae; genus Ottelia; species Ottelia alismoides. Next base: position 168,081 of record JAZKJV010006401.1, read on the forward strand.
CAAGACATGTGAAATCAAATAGAGCCGATATCTAAGGTAGGTCTATCAAACCAGGCTTGTGGGTTCTGTTTGAGGCCATAGATTACTTTGCGCAAACAGCACACATACCCCACTCAACAATGTAACCCGGTAGTTGTGCCATGTATACTTCCTCCTCAAGGTCACCATAAAGGAATGTATTCTCTACATGTAACTGAAATACTGACCATGTCTTATTTGCAATGATAAAACTGAATGTGTGATAGATCTCATCACGGTCACTAGAGAAAAGGTTTTGAAGAAGTACACACCAAAAATCTGATTGAAGTCTGTAGCGATAGTTCTTAGTATTATTATTATCTCTTTATGTATCTTGTCGTTATTTCTTTATCTTTTATAGACCCCTTTGTAATTTACCCTTAAGGTCTCTCCCTATATAAGAGAGCCTAGGGTTTTCTGAATAATCATCGAAGTCTCTTTTCCCAACAAGGTATCAGGGTCGCCCTAGGGCTCTCCCTACCTGCCGCCTTTCCCCATCCGCCGCCCTCTCCCTCTCGGCGCCACCGCCGCCTGCCCTTGATCGCCGCCGCCTCCTGCCCTCTGCAGCAGCCCCTCCGCGCCGCCCCTTCACTCCGCAGCGGCCCCTCCGCGCCGCCAATCCCTCTCCAGCCCGCCGCCGTAGGTCCCAGGCGGTTCCCAGGCCGCTGCCGAATCTTCCAGGCGGCATCTCAGTCCGCCGCCGACACTTCCTAGGCAGACTCCCCCCTCCGCCGATCGACATCGCGGCGTCCCTGCAGCGCCACCACTTCGTAGGCGCGTCTCCATTACAGTTGCGAGGGCTATAGGCCTTATCTAAGGCGTGCCCTAGTCTACCTCGTCTCTTCCGTCGATATATGGATTTGAGTGCGTAACGTCTACATACGCACTCAAATCCGATGCAGTTGGTGTAGACATTCATTATTTGTCTACAAACCCTAGTTCTTTTCCAGCGGTAGTATGTCAGAATCGAAGGTCGATATACCCTCCACCGGCGCATTCAAAGGTCCTGCACCAATAGTGAAGATGGACGGGTCTAATTATGAGCTCTGGGCTATGCAGTTCATGAGCCTCATGAAGTCGAATGGTAAGAAGCACATTCTTACCGAGGATGAGCCCGTGGAGAAGACAGGGATATAAGCCTCATGGGAGGCTGATGACTCCTACGCAAAGGTATGGTTGTCTGGTACATTGACGATGGAGATTGCTAATGACGTCCTCCATCAGCCCACTGCTAAGGCAATGTGGGATATTCTTGCCGCTACATATTCGCAGATGCGAAATGAGACAAAGATGTTGCAGCTTCAGCATGACATTTTCACAATGAAGCAGAGCGGCAGACCCCTCCATTCCCTATACACATCCCTAAGAGGGATGTTTGAGAAGTTATACAGTATCATTCCACTCACTGCTACTCCTGAGCAGCAGAAGGCGTTTCGGAATGCCACCATGGTGGGTGTTCTACTTGCGGCTCTTGATCGTGAATATGATGCCGCCCAGTCTCAGATCCTAGCTGATGCAGTTATTCCTCCAGTGGAGGATGTTTACAAAAGGCTCAGTCGGATTCCAGTTTCCTCCAGTTCTTCTACTCCAACCCCATCAGCGATGGCAGTCTCGCGTGGGAGAGGTGGCCCGCCTTCTGGTCGTGGTCGTGGTCGTGGACGTGGCCGTGGATCCCAGGGAAGGGGTGTCGCTTCAGTCAGATATGCTCCTATTGTCACCGCACAGGACACTCGGAGGAGACATGATATTCTAAGCATGGATTCCCAGCATCGGTACGTGTTGCAGAGCACTCTCAGTCTCCATTAGCGTCTGCTGCAGATAATCGATTTGACGAACTTGTGGCCCGTCTCCGAGATATTATGCCACATTCATCTGGTGATTCGTCTGGTGGTTCTTCAGATATAGCTGCTACAGCCTCTGTCAATTCATCCGCCGTTGCTAGTACCTCAGGTAGATCTACTGCATTCACACCATCTCATGATATATCTGACTGGGTTATAGATTCCGGAGCCACACATCATCTCTGTCGAGATAGAGATAGACTACAAGCCTACAGGGACATTCCTCCAGGTCGTTCAGTGCAGATAGCATATGGTACCCATTCGCCCCTTGTTGGTCAGGGGGAGGTCTTCCTATCCTCCACTATGCACCTACAGAACGTCCTACATGCTCCTGAGTTCTCAATGAACTTGTTATCTATTAGCCAGATTACGAAGGATTTGCATTGTCGTGCTATATTTGACACGTCTTCTCTCATTTTCAGGACATACTCACGGGCAAGGTGATTGGTTGTGGCTCTGAGCAGAATGGTTTATATCGACTGGTTCGGGATTCCTATGCTGGCGTCTCATCCCATTCTGCTGGACCAGTCTCCCCGTACATCTGGCATCTCCGGTTTGGTCACCTTCCGCTCCAGAAAATGCGTCATCTTCTACCCCAGATCTCTCCTATTTCATCTTTTTGCTGTGAAGCATGTCAGTTGGGAAAGCATCATAGGTCGAGCTTTCCAAGTCGTCAGAGTCGGAGCAGTAGCTCCCCATTCGAGTTGTTACATATAGATATATGGGGTCCGAGTCGTGTCCCGATCATCAGGGGCACAGATTTTATCTTGTGGTAGTGGATGATTTTTCTCGTGTGTCATGGGTCTTTCTTTTGAAGAATAAATCTGAAGCAGGAGATGTGATCAAAAATTTAATTAATGAAATGCACAATGTTTTCTCTTCCTCAGTCAAATATGTTCGGACGGATAATGCCCTAGAATTTTGTACACGCTCACTTTATCAATTTCTTTCATCAAAGGGTATTATTCACCAAACCACTTGTGCATATACATCACAACAAAATGGTGTAGCGGAAAGGAAGCATCGCCATCTCTTGGATATTACTCGAACCCTGTTGATTCAGAGTTGTGCTCCCATTTCTTTCTGGGGGGACGCTGTTCTTACTGCATGTTATCTGGTCAATCGAATGCCATCCTCAGTTCTTGGTGAGAAGATACCTATCTCTCTTATTTTTCCAGACAAGGAGTTATTCTCACTGACTCCACGTGTCTTTGGTATTGTGGCTTTTGTTCATCGTCTATCTCCCGGACTTGACAAACTCTCTCCTAGAGCAGTCAAGTGCATCTTTGTTGGTTATTCCAGGACTCAAAAAGGCTACCGGTGTTATGATCCTACGACTAAGAGGTACTTTGTGAGTGCTGATGTCACTTTCTTTGAGTCTGTCATGTATTTCTCTCCGGCAGGTGATAGACTGGTACCATCCACTACCACTGATGATGTCTATGTTCTCCACCACCTACATGGAGTTTACCTGAGTCTTCCCCTGTGCCTGATCCCACGTCAGCACCCACACCACCACCTCCTCCTCGACCCATTCCACGGCCTATCGTGTCACCGCTACCTAAATTCTATACGCGTCGATCAGGTCCTGCTCAGACTACAAATCAGTCGCTCATCACGCCTCAGGTATGTTCAGATGGCGCTACTACTGACGGGTCAGGTTTAGTACATGTGCAGGATTCTTCAGTACAGGACAACACTAGCCCATCCAGTACAGCAGATGATGATCTTGATGTTCCGATTGCTATTCGGAAGCAGACGCGGCAATGTAACTCTTATCCATTTGCTTCACAGGTTTCCTTTCACCGTCTCACTTGTGATTTTTCAGAGATTTGACACAGCCTCGTCTTCCGTAGATATACCATGGACCTACCAGGAAGCTTTTAAGAATGACTGTTGGAGATTAGCTATGGAAGAAGAGATGAGGGCCTTGCAGTCCCGTGGTACATGGTCTTTGGTTCCTGCACCTCCTGGTGCATCCGTTGTGAGTTGTAAGTGGGTCTTTACAGTTAAATATCATGCAGATGGTACGTTGGATAGGTACAAAGCACGCTTGGTCACCCGTGGGTTTACACAAACCTATGGCATGGATTACATGGATACGTTCTCTCCAGTGGCGAGACACTCTACGCTTCGTATTCTCTTATCTGTTGTTGTGGTCCATGATTGGAGTATATCTCAACTAGATGTCAAGAATGCCTTCCTGTACGGGGACTTACAGGAGGAAGTCTACATGCAGCAGCCACCTGGGTTTACTGCTGAGGGGGAGAAGCACATGGTCTGTAGATTTCACAAGGCGATATATGGCCTCAAACAGAGTCCGAGAGCATGGTTCCAGAGGCTGTCCAACCTAATTGAGGAACAGGGATTCAAGAGGTCAAATGCCGATCACTCGTTGTTTGTCCAGAAGTCATCGGCATGTACGGTTGTCATTATGGTCTATGTGGATGATATTCTTGTTACAGGAGATGATGCTCAGGGCATAGAGAGGGCGAAGGCATTCCTAGACCGTCAGTTTGTTACAAAGGATCTTGGGACCCTAAGATATTTTCTGGGGTTGGAATTTGCAAGGAATGCACAGGGCTTGGTGATGACCCAACGGAAGTACATTACTGACTTCCTGATTGAGACTGGCATGGATGGATACAAACCATCAAGTATTCCCATGGACCCTAACGTGAAGTTATATGATAGTGATACTGATGAAGTAGATAAGAGGAGATATAGAGAAATGGTGGGAAAACTCCTCTACATTACCATAACTCGTCCAGACATTCAATTTGCAGTTAGCAGGGTGAGTCAATCCATGGAGCAACCAAGACAGGTTCACATGGATGCTATACACATGATACTGAGGTATCTGAAGTCTTCTCCAAGGTCGGGGCTGCTATTCAGAAAGGGCACAGACTTATCCATCTCAGCGTGTGCAGACGCAGATTATGCAGGATGCCCTAAGGATCGAAAATCAACCTCAGAGTTTGCAGTGTTTGTTGGAGGCTCACTGGTTTCTTGGAAAAGCAAGAAACAAACTGTTGTGGCAAGGTCCAGTGCCGAATCCGAATATAGGGCCATGGCTCAAGCCAGCACAGAAATGATGTGGGTTCGATCCGTACTAGAAGATCTACATGTAGCTGTGCCCCTACCTATGAGGCTTCAATGTGACAATCAGGCAGCATTATTCATTGCCAACCAACAATCCAGCTTTCCATGAAAGGACCAAGCATATTGAAGTTGACTGCCATTACACTAGAGACTTGATCCAGAGAGGATTGATATCTACTGCACATGTGAGCTCAGGAGATCAGACTGCAGATGTGTTCACCAAGCACTGCTCAGAGAACCTTTTCAGAGATGTTCATCCAAGCTGAGCATGATAGACATCTATGCTCCACCTTGAGGGGGAGTGTAGAGATAGTTCTTAGTATTATTATTATCTCTTTATGTATCTTGTCGTTATTTCTTTATCTTTTATAGACCCCTTTGTAATTTACCCTTAAGGTCCCTCCCTATATAAGAGAGCCTAGGGTTTTCTGAATAATCATCGAAGTCTCTTTTCCCAACAAAGTCCTCTGAATTGAGACTTCAGTCTATGTATTGAACCATTCAGCACATGTTTGGTCGTGAAGACCCATCTCCATGCTCATGAGTGACACATGTGGAACATGGCACAAAATCCCAAGTTCCCCTTGAGACAAGAGCATCCATCTCATCATCCATAGCTTGTTTCCATCCCGGATCGTGGAGAGCAATGTAAGAAGTATGTCTACAAGAGCATTTGTAAACTAAGATAAATATGATGCGGGGCGTGTCAGATATGTGATGTTTCATCAACAAAACTTTCTGAACATGCAGATCACTTGGGAAGTGGAGATTAGACAGCATCCATGACACGGAACTCTTTCATTAAGGTCTTTGGATTAAATGACAACTGGAATGTCTTTGCTCAGCATAACTCCTAACTTAATGAGCAACTAAGGAGCTTACTTGCGAATATGTCTACAAAAAAAATACTCCTAACAAGAACTGCAAGGTATGAGAAGATGTGCTTCCAAGCCCGTGTACGGTGCATACCACCCCAATTACGGAAGATTTTGATGCAAATTGAAGATTGTCAGAGCAATGCATTTCAATGTAATCTTACTTCCAACGAACTTCGTATGTAGGGTGAAATAGTTGCATGGTCATCTCTAGTTAATGATCTGGATGGCGTTTTTCGAAACTCTTGTCCTCCTCCATTCTCTGAATGCGACTTCCATTGTTGGTTAGCAGTCCCCGAGTGGTTTGAAAAGGACCCATAGTTTGACGATACATGTCATTGAAAATTTTAAAATCCTAACTAGATGTTAGCTGACGCACCTTGACAGGGGGCATTTGAAAGTGGCAATCGGGTACGTTACTGAAAGAAGATCGGTTGAGAGAGATGGAATGGAAAGATTGTGTTTGATGTTGGGAAGGAGAGGAGGGAATGGGGAAGGTGGTACCTTGAGGGCGGGATGGAATCTGTTGCGGCTGCGGAGGAGGCGGATGGTGTGGCCGACCTCCCATTTGAAGACCCTCTTGCGGCTTCGGAGGAAACTGTTGAGCTCCTCCCTCACGCGCTCCTCACTGCCTCCCTTCCGGAAGAGCCTCTTGTAGAGTGCCTCCTCCAGGTACTTGCTCGATCTCTTATCTATCCACTGCGTCTTCGTACCCATCTCCCCCGCCTCCCGCCGCCCGCCGCCTCCGCTAAACCCTTCCGAAGTGGCGTCGCGAGAAAAAGAGTAGGTTGCTCCACCCGCTTGTTCGATCTTGGTTTTATTTTTCAACCAGATCGAGGTTGTAAAAACCGGATTATATGTCGATGAAAAGTAGCCTACTTTGTGAATTAACATTACCTACTTCATATCTATTTTTTACAATTTTTTTATTCTTTTTTTTTTGAAAAATACCACCGTAGATTTTCATAACTATATCCCTCTAATATGTTATTCAAATTTCGTAAGAAACAGAGACTCCTATGGCCTCCATCCAGACAATCATTTTTTAACCGTCACAAATTTGTTGTATTTTACCTGTTCTGGATGGAGGCCGTAGGTAGGAGTCTTTGTTTCTGACGAAATTTGAGTGACATATTAGAGTGGTATAGTTATGAAAATCTACGGTGACATTTTTCGAAAAAAATAAAAAAAATTGTGAAAAATGGATGTGAAGTAGGTAAGGTTACCTACTTCACAAAGTAGGCTCCCTTTCCTCTTATATGTTGGTTGGGTACATTATGTGACTGAGGTCATTGGTTAGAAAAGGGAGATCAGCTATTGCATCAACATGATGCCACCACTTGTAGCACTTAGGAAAAAATCGAACAAATTATCGGTCAGATCAATCGGATTGTTTTTCAAACATTACTAGGTGTTTGAGGGATTAAGGAAGCTGCAACCAATCATTTTCCTTTGATTTTTACTTTTTCCAAATGAAACCTGGAGGAGTATCAATCCAAATTCGATTTAGTTCAACGATTCTTATAAATCCATCAAGATTATTACTTTTTAAAGGTTTTAGAATTGCTGAAAATGATTCCTTTTATGTGGACATGTTAGGAATGTTTTTTGTGTGAAATTTAAAACACATATTCCACTCAATAATGGACGGGTGCATCTGCAGGGTGTAGCTTCTTTATTCCCATATATCTTCGAATAATAGCATGGTGATATTTCATGGATGATTGAAGGAATCACTCCACTCAATACACGTGAATTTCGCATCATGAGTGGTGGTGCAATTGACATGGTCTTGTAATTTGAGTTGGGTATCGACAAAAGATGTAACGGCAGATTGAGGTTATACAACAATTGTGAAGGTGTGGTATTTGAGTAGCATAACCAATTTGCCTTGTTGCCTCCAAAGGCATGATGGACCCATTATTTCTCGTTTGCTTCTGTGAAGAATCATTGGCAGCATCGTCATACAAAATCATATAATATTATCACAAAAATTCGACATAAATGAAACTTTATATCATGGTTATAATTGTGTGTGGCATTTTTAAGGATGATGGGCGTATCTATCGCAAAAACTTTCAACAAGACCAAAATCAAATCCACATTCGAAGTGAGGAAGCTCTTGTGTTGCTTGTCAAAAACTACCAATGTAGTCAAAACCAAGTTCACCTTATAAAGAACTCATTTGTTGCATGTGGATGGAAAAGAATGTGGTTGACATGGTTTTCAAGATATGGATGCATCAGCGTCACATAATCTTGATCATTTGTTGGACCTAAACATGTTTATGCTCTCAATCAGGAATGATTCCAATGATATTGGAATTAGTCATCTTGTATTACAATGGACGATTCTTATATAAACAAAAAAATGATGATGATGAAAAAGAATTAATGTGGATTCTAATAAGATGAATTCCTCCCACTGTTATAAACTTACAATCACAAAAAAAAAACCAATGTTATCGATGTCGATGACAGAAATTGCTGAATTTTGAGCAAGATTGTACCCTTTCGTTACACTATGAACTAACTCAGATATGAATCAGACTAGTATCATGTTTTAGCATTATTCGGGTACTCATCACTGCTTGGTTTTGACTATAGAACAGTGTGACTGCAGTAATAAATATGAGGTTGCAAGATAGGGATTTGTTGGGTAGTATCTTTTGAGACATATTGCTTCTTATATAAAATGAAGAGAGTCAATTGGCTTTCATGTGATTCAGTATTTCTTTACTTGTTTAAATATGGAGGGTGGAATTCTTGCCTCTCTGCTGAACAAATAACAAATCCATATTTTATCAGAATAAGACCAAAATTTGTTTATCTTGAAAATGTTATAGTCGTATTTTTAGGGGAGAAAATCCACGACAAAATGATCTTGTAGTTCAATGTTGAGAACATCCTAAGATCCCCGTAGAATTCACCGCTAATAAAGGTGAATGAGATCAAAATGGCATTGGATCCATTGGATATGTTTCCCTGCAAAGAATTGAGGTAGACGGTTCAACATGTTTTGATTGCTTCATGGAGGGAGCTTTCTTTTTCAAACCTGTTGGATGGGTCTAACTACCGCTTATTCTTAACATGCTACATAAAATATACTTAACATGCTCCATGTCATGTACATCCAAACCCCTTCTGCTTCTGATTAGTCGATGATTGATGCTTTTAATTAAGTTTCTTAAGATTCAAGGCCCAACTTATTGGGATGAAAAAGAAAATATCATGCCTATAGGAATTGATTTTCCTCATGGGCCCAAACAACATGCCACAAAAAAAACTATGCAAAGAAGAAAACCAACCACAATATGAACTGTAATTCTGAACTTTATGCAAAAGTATGATAGATATTTGTCTTGCAATTGCCACAGTAACACAAAAGGTCATCCAGATCTTCTATCTTCGTCGAAGGTCAAATTACTCCCCTTCCATTACAACTAGTTGTTGCATCACATTTTCATAAAAAAAGGAACGGTCGATGCTTTAGATCTGTTGTCTTATGGCCAACATCATTTGTCCAGTACGCGAACCATTTTCTTGAATGTAAAAACATGACAAAACGAGATAACACAACATTGAAATATACAAATACAGACTAATGTTCAAGAAAAAAAACAAAGCTTCCACTTCGGCCAGCGTAAAAACCACCTTCCCATACATGATTCTTTTTTTTAGACATATATGTGGACTTCAAGCCACAGTAACATGTTGTCTCAATAGAATATTTCCTAGAAGAGACACACTTACTCATCTTTTACTACCTGAAGCAGCCATTTAATATTCAATGTAGAAAAAAACTGAGAACAAATGGATAATTAACATTAATATGTTCTACTCATTTGGTGGTTCTGATTTATGATATGTGCATGGATTCTATTGAGGATTTTGATTGTTTGCACGATTAGAAGGTGTGAATCTTTGTTGAGGATTTTTGATCTAACACACTAGATTGAGGATGAGATCTATCGCGATGACTTGATAATGATTCCATGAGTTATGATTAGACTATCTATTCTGAGGTTCCGGCCATCTTGATTCATACACTTAATGTACTATCACTTTATGTGCTTCAAAGCGACGATTTTGGAACCCACATAATTTCAATCATCTACTTGACCGATCCATCCTCCATCTCCTACCTCTTATATTCATATTTAGCACCAGAGGACTTCTTTTAACATCTTTATCCATCTTAGTTGATTTGGTTTGAGGGACCCCATTGTGATTGCCCTGATGATCTTTCTTCCCTCACTTGTTCTTATGCCCTCCGGACTGATGATTGATTGACTATTTTGAGGACCTGAGACATGATGCTAGCATTCCCGTGATCTTCATTGACTTAGCTTGCAGTACTCCACGAGGACTATCTGCGGGAGAATGCAACATTATCTTTACGATCGGTTTCACTCACTACTTGTGTGTCCATCTTGTTGGAGCATGAAACTGAGTTGTCGGATATATGTTATTGATCTCCATGTCTGAATGTGCGTCCAATCTGTCGGAACACGGGACTGATCCGTCTGGACTCCTTTGAGTCTAGTCTCCTTGACAGTCCTCACAAGGACGAGTCATCTTCCTCTGATTATTCCATGCCTAGCTCACAGTACTCTCCGAGGGTTATCTGCAAGGATGTGGTACTTTCTAGATATGTTGGTCTCTTCTGCTGGTAGCTGATCTGTCACCTATCGAGACTACTTCTATTGATACGTCTGATGGGTTAGACTCCTTTGAATCTGCTCACCTTGACGACCCTCGCAGGGGTGAGCTCTGTTCTGATTACTCATTGCCTAGTATGTGTCACTCTCCGAGGGTTATCTGCAAGAGGACGCATCATTTTGTAGGTACTCAGCTTCACTTCTGGAGTCTCCAATATGTTAGAGCACGGGAGCTGGGTCTTCTTATTATTATGAGATCTTCAATCCTTCCGAGTCTGCTCACCTTGACGACCCTCATAGGGTTGAGCCATATCTTGTGGTATTCAGTGTATCCCTAATATGTTGACCATATGTCTACCGGACATCCTGTTGCGTAGAGAGTCTCTTATTCTTCACTTTTTGTGCCTTCTCGAGACTTTGATTGTTCTGGAGGATTTTGTACTGCTCACTCTTCCTCCATGTCTCACGGTATCGGCTCTCATATATCATTCCTTTCTTATGAGCTGATGACCTACTTCACGTTGTATGTTCCTGGCTTAGTTTTCTATCCATTTTCCCCAGTAGCTAACATACACTTGAGTGTATACCTGGGTATCTTTCTCTTACGGCATGTGTCATCGTTCTCATAGGGAGACGATGACGAGAGTACGGTATTCGCTTACCAGATACTTCCCTATACTTCACCAGTCTGTACTTGTTGTATATACATCTTTTGTTTTGCATTCCTTCTTTCTCCCACATGTCATGTGTACCCCAGATCATTCGTCATATCTGTGTGTCTATACTTAGGATGTGCCTTGTCCTAAGAATAGGGGGTATACCACGTGCAGTTCTCGTCGTTATGTTTCATAACTCTTGTTGTTGCTTACACTTAGGGATGTTTTACCCTAAGTATAGGGGGGGTGATGCGAACATTCTCTGCGATCCTTTCTTCTATCTTCATATTTCTTTCCTTTTTTTCTTCTTTTCGTTTTCATTTCTCTTTTTCTACCGAAAAGGTATCGCCCCTTTCTGTCAGTATTTTATACGTAGGGCGTACTTTGTCCTAAGTATAGGGGGTGTGCACCCCTAGTTCTTTCATTCTTTGATCTCCTCTACTGTCTCCTTTCTTATTGATTTTCTCTACTATACTTAGGGATATCTCACCCGAAGTATAGGGGGAGACAAACCGCGCTGCGATCTGTTTATACCCTTGCCCCTCCCTGCCTTGTGTACAGTTTGTTATACTTAAGAATATTTCATCTTAAGTATATGGGGGACGGTCAACTTCTTATTCATTTATTTCTTCATTCTTTTATTTCTTATTTAGTCGTTGTGGTATAGGCTTTTCTGTACTCAGTACAAGTTATGTCTTCTCTTTTTCCTTCCAATCTACGAGGACATTGCACAAGCTAAGTATGGGGGGTAGTATATACTATATATATACTTTACCCATAACTCGTACTTTCGTATTTTTAATAATATGTCTAAAATACTGTAAATATACAATTCATTTAGTTAAATAACAAAATGCATTGTATTTTTCAAATTCTTTTTGTATGTACTGATTAATAAATCCAGTTAAAAATATTTTTGTAAAATGATTTGACCTGTTTGAAATACTTTTGTAAAATGTTTTCAACCTTTGTAAAAATGTTTTGATTTGTAAAAATCATTCTCTTTGTGTGAAATAAAATATTTTGAAACCTATTTGCAAATGATTGTAAAAATAGTTGTAAAAATATTTTGAAAAATATATATATACTGTTTGAAAAATCTTTACAAAATGGCTTTCAAATATTTGTAAATATTTGCAAAAATTATTTTGTACTATAATTTTCAAAATTATTTTCAAATAATTTTGAGGAATATATGCATCATCAAAATAATATGTATATATTCTCTAATAATTGTATATGCATACTTATAACAATAAGTATTATTCAACCTATAAATTCTTTTAAACTTTTAATTCTCGTAAATAAATAAAAAGAGACACGCCTGCGTAAATTTTTGTACATATTTTATATTTTTGTGCCAAAAAAATATTTTTATTTGCGAAATCTTTTTGAAAATTGCATCATTTTTCTGCATTGTACATATCATTTGCATATCATTCGCATTTTTTCAGATTGAGTTTTGAATAATTGAACTTGTTTGAGTAAAGCTGAATATTGGAGCTTGGTTGGACCTTACTGCACCTAACTTTACCGGAACCTTGTGTGAACTAGATTCAAGGTACTTCAGGTCCATTGGAACTTAATTCTTTGAGACTCAGGGCTCGGTTCAAGACACCTCATCTCATTAACTAGAACTTTTCGAGACACACACATGACTCTTGTCGGCATTGACCTAACTTGAACATTTGCAACTTTCACTCGGCTCAACTCAGTTGAAGTGGTGAGGGGATTGGATTTTCTAGTTTGAGACGCGCACGAGTGGAAACATCCGTCCTCGTCTAGGGAGAAAAGTGCACCCCAACCCATCCAGTGGTCATGAGGTCTAATGACAGAAGTGTATGGATTGCGATAATGCTTCAAAAGAAGGATAGTCTTCTGGCTCAAGAGGAAAAACTCCTTATGTAAATGATGTTGTATATAGTATTAAAAAAACTCAAAGAAAGCGGACATGCCTGATTGAAAATAAAATGCATGTCGTAGTATATATATTTGTATAGTCAATAAGCAAGCTTGAGCTTCAAATTCGTACCATGTGAACATGCATATAGATGACTTGACTACACTGGTCAGGCATCCCCGGATAGGTAGCTACACTGGCTATCGTCCATTCTTCTCTTCACCTCCTCCTCTTGAGTTGGATGCACTTGAACTTAGAAGGGAATACCCCGCTCCTCAAGAAAAGAGTTGTTGGATTGAGGAATCGTTGGGTTGTCATTCTGGAGAAGTCGGTTCTTTTATCATTTCAGTTGGGGAGAGCCACTATCACTTACACTCTACAAGTCAGCTTCACAGCAATAAAGGGTTTGCGTATGATGTAGGCTAGTTCTGACCTGGCTATTGAAGTGGTTTGAACCGAGGTCTGTGACTCTCGAAGGCTGTTGTGTTTTAAATTTGGTTTCCAACCATGTTCCACACACATTCTCACACCAAGGTCTGATCTGAGCTCCAACCTTTGATTTTGTAAAGACCGGTTTGATGATTACAATCAATTTTATTTATTCTTTCTTTTTCTTTTCTTTATTATTTTTGTACTTATTAGATAAGTGTTTGCTAGGGACTTGCAAAGGTAGGTATAGGGGTTGATGAATCTCCATCTCATCACCTTTATTATATTATTTTGGCCTTAAAAACCCTGGCTAATGCATGTAAATAACATTACTTTGTACATATAAGCGTTCATTATTTATTGAATTTATTGTGTAAATAATATGTTTTTATGCCAAAATTATAGAATAAAGAGAAGAAAAGAAAAAAAGAATAAAATGCCAAAGGTATTTTATGACCCTAAACTTCGAATCCAAGTCAAGAATTGAGTTAGTCGACAAGGAATAAAGTAGGGGAAGATAAATGTCAAAAATACAATAAAAATCATATTTATTTATTCACCAATAACACATTTTTAACACCCATTTTATTCTTTATTATTTGTACATCAAATGAAGAAACTTTATACATGAAAGTTGCAGATAATAATGAAAATAAAAATACAAAATTGATTTCCTGTAAAAAGACATATATTGTAAAAGTTATGATCTGAATAAAAAGCCATAAATCGAACTTCACAAACTCATATCTTCCAAAAAATCAAAATGTATCAAAATCACCTCTAATTTTATATAACTTTTAATAAGCTATTTAATGAAGGTGGTTTCATATTTTTTGGAGTTAAGTGTGAAAGTTGGGTTTTAGGCCCTAGAAATACAATATCTATCCTCCATGCACCATGCTGGCGGGAACTTCATCATCTCCTCAAAATTCATCTCCTCGCATCCTGTCTTCGTATGAGAGTCTCTCCTTGCCTTAAAAAATGCATTACTCATTCTCCTCTCCACCGAACGAATAAAGGCTTGACGATAAGCATCCTTCCCCAGACTCGGAACTAGGCGATACCAACTCTGAAAATTATCGAAGACATTTTTCTCTATACCCTATTAAAATATTCAATTTATTCATTCTTTCTTATTTTTAAAATTTTAAAATTTTATTATTTTGTAATTATTATTTATAACTCATGTGCTTATTAAAACCATATTAAAACCAAAAAGAAAATATAAAATAAAATAAGATATATAAAAAACATAAGTAAAATACCTATGCTAATACTTGTAAATAAATAAAAGTGGAACATATTATTTTATTCTTTTATTCATCTACATTTCCATACTATTCTAAATATCATCTATATTCTATAAAGATAAAATAAAACCAAAGAAAATACTTTATATAATAATATAACCAAATACATAGATAAATATACAATAATTATACATATACAATTTATATACCCATTTATTTAAAGATACGAATAACATCACAAAAATATAATAAAAATATATTTATACATCTAAAAATAAGTTATAAATATATAAAATAAGGTAATAAAACAATAAAAATAAATAGATAAAATAAAAATAAAAACAACCAAAACATAGATGAATATACCAATAAACACACCCCTAATAACTAACTTGTAATTAATAACACCAATAAATAAATAAAAATCATAATAAAATACTACATAAAATAATAAACATTTTTTATTTTATAATAAAAAATAATAAAATAAAATACTATTTTAATTATTAATTTCTAAATAATTGGGTAATTTTATCTTTTAGTGGATTGACGTGGGTCAATCAGGGCCTAGGGTTCGTTGACCTCTGGTCAACTCCCCCAAACACCTATGACCTGCGTCAAACCCATCTCTGACCTGATTTTCATGCCATTTTCCCACTCGATCTATCGATCAATCACACACGATCCCTTCATGAGATTTCATCTCTGATACTCTAGGATTCACGTCGGGGAGCTAAGATTGCTTGTACATAGTTTAGATTTCTCCCCATTAATTGGTCAATAAAGGCGCCTATGCTTGTGTATAAATAAAACCTCTATCTTCTTCCTCCATTTTGGTCATCTTCTAACTCCTAAAACCCTATGGCTTCGGCCAAGTATGCATCCTCGTGACAGGGGGAGGTCCCCTAAGGTCTACAGCGGTTGGAGGACGAAGGAGGAGCACCAAGGCGGTATCCAGCCACCTCTGCTCCCTGACGTAAAACCCCAGACATGAGATGCGCACTTTCCCATTTTTAGATTGCTTTTAATTCATGTATTTTCATTTTGTACTTAGTTTAGTCATTAGTGTAGCTCGTTAGCATTAAATACCCGATTCGTAGTCTGTCGGAGCTCCGCTCCGACTAACATTTTTCAATGTGCCTCTGTCGTTCTTTCGCCCCCTCAATCCACCTCACAACGTTTCCCCATCGCTTCTCCACTCACCTTCCACCCTACAGCCACTCAGATCACCTCGTGATCTGGCGAACCGTGCTCCCTTCACCACCCTTGCCGGAGCATTACCACTTTGCCCCCATCTTGAACCTATTTTACACCTATTCGGGTCGAGGTATTTTGTCCTCGACCCACGATTTTATGGATGCAAGAACGACGCATGAAGGATCCCATCTGGGACAGTCTCGAGGTTCCAAAGCACCTCCAGGCGACCTTGCCTTCCAGAGCTCTTCTGATGAGCTCCGGAGCCGTTTGAGGTGTCTAACAGGTCTGCGGCGCATGCAGGAGCATGTAGAGCCACTCTGTAGCAATGGAGAAGGATGGAGACGCACGCTTGACTGGAACGAGTCTCGCTTGGGGAGAGTTCTTGACATGTTCTTCTAATGGCCTCCTCCACCGTCCGATTTTCAGTCGTTCTCTCCAGATTACACCATATCCGTTGGATCACGCCCAGCTTCAGTCGTCGATCGTCTTCGAGCGATCTAATCTCCACCATGCGTCCACAAACTAACATCATGTAACGTTGTCGACACATGTTTAATTGACAGATCTCAACCGTTCGATTGCGCACACAATAAGGGGTAAATTACAGATCTTCCCCCCTCTTTTGTATATTCATTATTTCATCATGCAAATAAAATATCCAATTTAAATAAAAATGGACATTTTGCATTCAGGACCATGTATTTAATTGTATTTACTTTCTGGTCTTGTCTTGCTCAATTCACGTATGGTCCCACGTGAGCTGGGCAAATTGCAAGGAAACACTTGTGAATTTTTAAACATATTTTAGTCTAATAAAATTTTAAATACATTGTATATTTTTGGGAAAATTGCAACAATGACCCTGAACAATATTTATTTACATATATGCCCTTGTTAGTTTATGAATTTTGGTGCTTGAATTTATTTTATTAAAAATATCATCCTTGCTCTAAAAATTAAGCAAAATAGTATTAGATGTATGGTAGTATGTACTTTCACGCCGCATATTGGTTTTGCATTTTTGGACACTTAACCATTTGTTAAAAATCAAAATGAGCACATTTTTGTTCTGTCAAGCTTATAGAAAACAAAAAAAAGAAAGATGTTTTGAAAAATTCTAAAAAAATTATATGGCATCTATTTTATCATATTTTAACTCTAGATCAAAAATCACTAAATGGAAACAGATAACTTATAAAAATTTAAAAACCTTAAAATCCTTCATAAAAATCTTAAAATTCCCTAAAAAAATCCAAAAATATATTTTTTTATTTTTAATTTTATTTATATAATTATTTTATAAAGAAAGTAAATTTGTACCTCATTTCTATTTTAAAATTCAAATCAAGTCTGGATATTTATTAAATCCATAATTTTGGATATTTTGACTTTAAAAATCCATAAAAATTAATGAAAATTCCAGACAAATCATAAAAACATTAGAAAAGTATATATAATTAAAAAACAGTTTATTTACTACATTGTGTTTATGTTTTCTAGTGTTTATAAATATATTACTCTATATTGTATATAGCCTTATATGTCTTATATTATTTCCATATTAAAAAAAGAAAATTTTAAAAAGTGAAAATATTAAAAAATTAAAAAATTAAAAACAAAATATAAATTAAAACAAAAAATCCATTAAAAATATATAAAATTAAAACTTCGCAAAAACAATAAAAAGGACACGAGAAAAGGACAATTTTTTACGCATTATTTCGCACAATCTACCGTTTGCTCTCGGAGTTCGACCTCTACACATGCTTACACTATACACACTTGATGTAAAGTTGTAATAAATTTTAACTCCACAATTTTGATATTCATTGCTTAATTTATATTATGGGTTAATTGTTGAGGATTGGGATTTTTCATTGGTCATCACAGCGATCATGTCTCCGCCTTGTGTCAGACACATTTTAGACCCTCGACAGATCGCAGTTATCAACTAGTTATTGAATTGTAGTTCTTTAGTACTTTTGAATTATTGGTAGATAATTGAATGATTGAATTATTAATATGTTTACGAATAGCCATTAATTATTAATGTCTATATTACTAAACCCATTATGATTAGTTATTGAAATTGTAATTATTTATTACTTATTTGAAAGTTTTAAAGAAATTACAGTTAATTGGTACTTAGTGAAGTGATTTAGCGAAATAATACTTACTTAGTACTTGTTGAAACTATCGAAAAAGGTACCATTTACTTATTTAACGAATTTATTTAATGAAGTGTTGTACACGTGTGACTTTACATATTACTGATAATAGTTTGTGGAATACAACTAACTCTAAGTACTTTTGGATATGTGTGAATTACAAACTTATATGTGGAATAACATGCATTTACGGAGACTTTCGATCATACAACTCAAAAAATATTGACGGGGATCACAAACTATAGCACATACATGCAAAATATATCACATTATTTTTAAAGACCACATCCAATGCAGAAATAAACAAAAGGATAACTTATCGACTCGATTCTCTCGAAGATGTATTCCTTCTTCACCATTCAAGGTTTCGACGAACAGTTGTGATGAGGAGGGAGTGGGGAAGAGAGAGGTGCTCCGTGAGATGTAAGTTCTTCTACACAAAATGCATTGATTTGAATTCTTCGCCCATTCAAAACCACCTCCATACTCTTTAAGATATGTTATATTAGGAATATAATAATGACATAACCATCCGTCCATATTTTCTTCATTCCAAAATTTATGCCCTTTAAAAATGGTAAGATGGTTGAATGGCAATTACCGTGTGATGATGATCAGAGGATGGAAAGATGGTGCTCTTTACACACCCAATGGGCACATGGCTTATTAGATAATTCATGTTTGTGCGATCAAGTTACTTGTTTTCCATGAGAAATCAATTCTTTTGCTTTTGTATTTACATTTTTATTTGCACAAAAATACTTAAAAACAACTCCCTAGAAAACTAATTCACGAAGTTCACTAGTTTGAACCGAAGTTGCTCCTTTGCTTTCTTGTGTTGACCCTAGAGCTTGTCCGGGTTAAAGAAATATGAAACTGCACATTCAGCTTGATTGATTGTTTATCTACTTGCGTGATTCATCTTTTATTAAACACTGATTACAAGACTACAAATATCCTATTAATTAACATAAGATGATTGGCGATACATCAAGTGGTGTCGTTGTCCGAGTATGTGTGTGTATATGTGAAAGTTCATATAAGGTGGGTTTTTCTTGGGTTTAGGAAAGCCATTCCAATTTTTGTACTTTTCGTGTTTATTTTACAAATTCTTATGGCATAAATTTAATAATAAATGTCAACATAACATGTATATTAATACATGATTATAAAAATGATATTATATTGGACAAAAAAGTTGGTTACATATGGATATTATATTTATAAAACACTTTGATCATCATTATTTTTAGATGTGTAGTTTAAACCACACGATCTAGTATCAGAATAAGCTCCTCAAAGAAAGATCGGTTAGGATCCATTATCAAGTACTCATAGTTGATGGTATGCATGAGATATAAGATATACTTCTGACATCATGTATGCCCTCCAAATACGGGGGAAGGGTCACTCTACAAGCCATCTTCCCAACTCTAGCCAAAACTAAAATGGTCCATGAACCGTGAAACCAACTTGCCTTTTTCACCGAACTCCCTTCACCGGAGATACTCATAAGAAAATAAAGTCCCCAACTTGCAATGATGAGGAATTCTTAAGTACATATAGTTGGTTATAAGTTATGCTTAAGGTATGTATGTAAAATACAATACATGAAACTTAAGGTCTCTATGCCTCTGGCTAGTATAGCTCTTCTGCTGGCTCTGAGTTATTCGCAACATCTTCCTAGCAATATTTATTGCTCTAGATGTCTCCTCAATGATCTACGACGTGAACAAGTTGTTGTCACCCACCTGCTGCCAACACAAGGGACTGGTACATCTCCTCCTATACAAGGCCTCAAAAGGTGCCATGTCTATACTGGCATGATAATTTATTGTTGTATGTGAACTCAACAAGGGGGAGGTGTTCCTTCCAAGATCCCTTCCACTCAACAACACAAGTCCGCAATGATTCCTCTAATGTCTGAATAGTCCTCTCACACTACATGTCTGTCTGTGGATGGTAAGATGAACTAAGACATAGCTTTGTCCTTAAGGCTCTCATGAACTCTCCTCGGTGTGAAATAAATCGTGAATATTTGTCTGATATTCCCTCATTGGATATCCCACACAAACGAATGATATCTTGCGTGTATAATATGGTTGGCACAACTAGAGTACATGTCATGTTGACTGGAATAATAGAGTTGACTTTGAATAAGTCAACGATCACTTGTATTGCATCATGCCAGCTTGGGGTATACAACATTGATGTAACAAAATCCATGGTGGTGCTCTCCCATTTCCCACATCGGAATGGGAAGAGGATCTAGTAAACCTAGTGGTCTCTAGCGCTTTGCCTTCACTATCTGCAAGAGAGGCACTGACCAACATGCTTGACTACATCCTTCTACATTCCCTCCCACTAGAACTGTTGGCAGAGGTCCTTGTACATCCTGGTGCTACCTAGATGAATGGAAAATCTCGAATTGTACACCTCATATGGGATGTCTCTCCTCAGCTCCTCATCGTTATGGACACAAACACTGTCTCCCTTCCACAAAATGGTCTCTCTGACTTGAAAACTATCAAACTCATTGATGAATCTTATACTCATCATCTTTATTTCTACAAATTATCATTATATCTTAAATTAATTAGTTGAATTGATAATTAATTGTCTTTATTTAACATTTAAAACCATGTAAATAAATAAGGCTAATTGGTGTACATAAATAAATACATATTATTTATGTTTAAGAGTTCCTTTATTTTATGTGTTTCTTATTATCAAAAATATCCTAAAAATTAGCTTGATATTGCATAAAATATATTATAGATTATTCATTATATAAAAATATCAAAAAATAATATAATAAATAAAATAACTAATTTTATTTCATTAAAAAAATTTATAAAAACATTAAGTAGGTACATATGATGTATTTCAACTTTGTATTCTAAGTGAATGTTATCAATCTTAAAAAGATACACAACTTTCATGTTGAACACCTTTTCATTTAACTCTATTTATTATTTTATTCTAATTTCACCGGATTTATTACAATTATCTATTTTCTGATTGGGTTGTGTGGCTTGATCCCTTCACCCCACGTGGACAGGTTCTTTATATGAGACTGCATGCTTCTTGAACCTTCTGATCTTAAGATCCAACAACCCTAATCAATTCATCAGCACCTCATCATCAATCGCTTGATCAATAGATACAACTGCGCTCCTTCACCCATTGTGTTTCATTCTCAATTGTTGGATCACATGATCCAATGGTGTGGGACCGTTGTCTACCTTGGACGGTTAAACCTCAAGGGTTGTCTCCTCGTCAATGGTAGTTTTCTCCATTTCCATTGGCCGCTCTGCATGGCTGAAAACCGATGTTTGCTCTTCTCTAATTATGTGGAATTAACATTATGTTCACTGTAGTCGAGGACATTCGGAATAATCAAAACGACCACTTAATTAATGTTCGGTTAAATGCAAAGTGATTAAAGTTATTTTACTCGGGCAAGCTCAAGGTCAATCATAAGGAGGCCACTGTCTCCTTAGGATGATTTTCAGATTATCTAGATGATAGATTTTTAGGAGAATATTTTCAGCAATTTTCTATACAAATGATGGTCAAATGCGAATGTAGAATGACAACTTTAAGGTCAAATTATCTTAGGATATAAAATCCAAGTAGATATGTAGTTTGGCTAAAAAATCCATAAGACTATTTTTCCTTAATTATTTATTCGATGAAAATCCAGAGAATATTTTATTGTATTTTTATGGCATGAAATGCATGCATGACAAATGACTCTTTCCAAGGGTTTTCCTGCAATTATTCATTCAAAATGGTATGCAAAAATTATGAAAGTTTGACGGTAAGTTAAAAAGGTTGGAATAAACCTGCTATATTTTTTGTATTTCTTGCATGCAAGATGAAGTTTTAATAAATTAAACAATGCTGACTATGTGATTTTAAATAAATTAATTTTAATAAATAACAAACTTAAATAATTTCCAAAACTAAAATTATCCTAGACGTATCTAATTAAGATCTATCAGGAAAAAATCGAACTCATAAAAATATCAATTTTGCATATAATTAAAATCAATCAATGCAATCACAAAATAATTTATTTGACCCTAAATATGCGTGCAATTTACTTAACTTTTGTAGGCATTACATAACACAAATAATTCTACAACATGCGATTGTTATACATTTTTTAGTTAAGGAATATTTAATTACAAATCGAAGCTCTGATGGGGAAAATATTGAATTTTCCACCACAAGTAAAAAAATAAATAATTCCAAGCTCACAAAATATGAATACATCTGATGAATCTCGTATTCATCATGCTAAAAGCCGCAGATTAAAACCCCTGCTTAATCAATCCAATAAAAATACCCTCTAATTCCTTGTTTTTATCCTGTATTATATTGTATACAATTTACCATTAATTTATTGTATTTAATTCCTCTATTTTTCTTGTAATTATTTTATCCTCAAAACCCCCTAAAAATTAGGTAGAATAGTTGTCTATAGTTCACTAACCCTTTAAAAAGATAAAAAATACAAAAAAAAATCTCAAAACCACAAAATTGGTGTTTTATCCCCCCTAAAAATACCCCCGAAAATATGTTTTGTGCAAATGACTTCTTTTGGCTTTTTGACCAACATGAAAGTTGTAGATCTCGTCGAGACGAGCAACTTTCATGTCTTGACTTTTTTTTTCTAATTCGGCCTCTAACTATTTCTTTTCTATTTTTCTTTTTATTTTTATTTGATTTTCTCTGATTGGGCCACGTGGCGCTCTCTGGAGCCGCCACACGGCCTGCTTCTTCTCGCGCCACCCGATGCCCAATCTGGGCCGTTGGATCCCCTTCTTCCCGCCTTCATCTGAGCCGTCCACCCAACTCCACTTCTCAGCCCTTGGATCTGAATCCCTGATCAAATCAGGGCCGCCCACTAGCGCCTAATCCACAACCGTCCGATCTCTCCTCCATCTAACGCCCCTCCTTGTGCCACGTCGCCCTTCACCTCAGCCACCCGATCGCGTACAGATCCGATGGTCCACCAGGTTCCACATCACCTCTCTATCCCTCACTGTTAGATCGCCCCCATCATTCAATCCCAACCACTCGCCCCCGCCTACTTCCTAGCCACACGATCAGATCTTAGGATCTGATCTCCACCTTCCAAGCACGCTCTACTCCCAGCCGTTGGATCTCACGATCCAACGGCTGTGGCTCATCGTCCTCCTCCAGCCGTTTCTCCCCCTACCGTTACGCGTCATCAACCCAACGCCCCCTTTCCTTCTTAGCCATCGCTTCCGACCACCTCTCCCGCTCCTAATGGCCGCCCCACATAGCCCGTTCCTCCGCCATCCTCGTGCGACCTCCATAACCCTCTGCCATTACCCATCGCCATTAAACCCCCCCTCAAAAACGCCTCACCAACACCGTAACCCCCTACCACCTCTGCCTATTTAAGCCCTCGCCTGCCACCGATCAGCCTGGTCCACCATTTTGGGCTCTAGCTCAGTCTCCCCCGCCCCTTCGGTGACAGCGGAGAGGGCGGGGCGTCGAGGCGAAGACAACTGGAGCTCGGTGTCGACCCACGACCATTTTGAACGTGCTATGGTGGCTCCGCCACCGCCGAGCATCGGGGCTGATCGCCCCCGTTGTGCGACAGCCCCCCCGAGGTCCGATGAAGGCCTCAGCCTAGATCACAGCCTCCACCAACACCTCGCTCCAGTGAGGTGCTTTTTCGTTGTTTTCTTCTAATTTTCCTGTCACCTTCGATCACTTCCCCCTTCCACCGACCATCTCACAACCTTCGCCATACCACCCGCATCTCCGCCCACTACTCCGCTCACCCTCCTTATTCTCCATGACCCCGTTCATATCCGCCCCACCTTCTCTGAATCTCGCCGGAGAAGATGACCTCGGGCCTTCATTTCCCGTCACTTCACGACCCTCAGCCCACTCACCATTCACTCCCACATGTACGCTTCGGCTTTGCTAACACCTGCAGGTTTCACTTCTTCAATGGTCGGAGCCTGCACCTCCCCGCCGGTCTCGAGCTCCTCCTCCGGCAACCACGCTTCGCCGAGCAGCTTCAGACAACCTCGGAGCTTCGCCTGAGCTCCAGGACCGTCGCCATGCCTCCAGCGAGCTTCCTCGACATTCAGATGCTAACTTGGAGCACGACGGAGCTATTGGCAGGTCGTCGGAGCCTCGCCTCCTCCGGTGACATGCGGAGGAGCACGAGGAGCAGACACCGTCTGATCCTCCGGATCGGACGGCTCAGATGATGACACGTGGCTGACCCGAGCCTCCAGCCCAACCTACAGGCTCGGGTCATCCGAACCTCAAGCCGAGCCACCGACATCGCGCCACGTGTCCCGAAGCTACGACATCTCCCGAGCCTAGGTGCCTCACGTGCCTCGTACGTGAGGGCTTGGGAAAATTGCAAGAATGACCCTGCTACTTTCGAGAATTGCATTTTGGTCCCCAGGCATGTGCCTCACGTGCGTCCCTGGGTATTTTACAGGGAGACCCTCAGACTTTTTGGAAATTACAAAAAGTCCCCTGCGCGCAATGATGAAATTACAAGAGGGCCCAGGCGATTTTTGGTAATTGCATTTAGGTCTTTCCAGGGACCTAAATGCAATATTTATCCCTTTATTTTATTGCATTTTTATTACAATTATGCCCTCGCACTGTTTTTAGCATAATTTGAGCATCGTAGGTCCAAATTGCATGATTTTAGTATCGTTTTGATCCTTGTTTTGTCCTCTACATTTTAGCATGCTTAATTGTCTCATTTGCCCCTGTTTTAATTGAAGTGAATTTTTATGTGGTAATTGGGACCCTGCTTCCCTTGTCTTGCTTGGATCTGATGACCGATTTTTATTGATGGATTAAATTGACACTGATCTCATTTTATAACTTGTTGCTCATTTTTTGGTATAATTGTTGGCTTTATCACTATCTTGCATATTTGCTCATTCATCACTTTATAATTGCATAAAAACCGATAAAAAATGCATATATCTTTGCATTACTTTGTAATTTGCATTACGTGCATATGGACCTGAAATTGGAATTCATTCACATTGAGCCATCATGAATCTAAATTCGACAAACATATTAGGCAGTCGTGTCCTTGTGTTCGACCTTGGTAAACTTGCCAAGTTAAAATATTCCATGACATTCAAAAATCGTGGTTTTTGTTGAACCGAATTCGCCTCCTGTACTACGACATTATTTTACATTATTAAAGAGGCGAATTTCGCGTTCATCAAATAGCACCGTTGCCGGGGACACGGCCTTGCTTAATTATTGAATTTTGATTTTTTGTTGAGTAATTTCATTTTTAGGTCCTCATTTCATGCATAAATTTTTGCATCATATCTGTTGATTTAATTTCTGGGTGTGCCTAACTTGTCTCTTTTGTGGCAGGGCTCATGATGATAGAGGCTCATGGAGGCGTGAATTCGGGAGCTTCCCGCTGAAAAGGCCGCAAAAGAATTCGGGAAGAAATAAATTTGAGGATTTTTATCAGTCAGATTGCATTGCATATTGTAAAAAAACTTGCATATGCATATTTATTTTCAGTTTTGCATGTTGTATAAAAAAAGAGTAGATCACTTGATGACCCCCCCCACACCTACACTTGCATATACACACTCACTCCCACCATCCCCATGTATATTTCACTCTCTCTCTCTCTCTCTCCCTCTATCTCTATCTCTCTCTGTGTATATATTTCACGAACCCCCTCCCCCTCACCCTTGTAGCATAGAACAACCACCCCCCCAATTCAGACCTTACGTAGGCTATTTGTAGCCTAAGTATAGGGGGGACCTGCCTGCTCACTCCTCCCTCGTTCAATCTTCTTGTATTTAGGTCAATTTTGGCCTAAGTATAGGGGGACCCCCCTCCTCAGTTCCGCTATATCACCCTATATTTGATCGAGCCTTGACTTCATGGCACTTGTGCTATAAGGACATAGCAAATTTTAAGTATAGGGGCTATACCGTATACTATTGTATATTTACTTTAGCCATAGACTTTTTGGAAATTACAAAAAGGCCCCTGCACGCAATGGTGAAATTACAAGAGGGCTGAGGCGGTTTTTGGTAATTGCATTTAGGTCCTTTCAGAGACCTAAATGCAATATTTATCCCTTTATTTTATTGCATTTTTATTACAATTATGCCCTCGCACTGTTTTTAGCATAATTTGAGCATTGTAGGTCCAAATTGCATGATTTTAGTGTCGTTTTGATCTTTGTTTTGTCCTCTACATTTTAGCATGCTTAATTGTCTCATTTGCCCCTATTTTAATTGAAGTGAATTTTTATGTGGTAATTGGGACCCTGCTTCCCTTGTCTTGCTTGGATCTGATGACCGATTTTTATTGATGGATTAAATTGACACTGATCTCATTTTATAATTTGTTGCTCATATTTTTTGGGTATAATTGTAGTCTTTATCATTATCTTGCATATTTGCTCATGCATCACTTTATAATTGCATAAAAACCGATAAAAAATGCATGTATCTTTGCATTACTTTGTAATTTGCATTACGTGCATATGGGCCTGAAATTGGAATTAATTCACATTGAGCCATCATGAATCGAAATTCGACAAACATATTAGGCAGCCCTGTCCAAGTGTTCGACCTTGGTAAACTTGCCAAGTTAAAATATTGCACGACATTCAAAGATCGTGGTTTTTGCTGAACCGAATTCGCCTCCTGTACTACGACATTATTTTACATTATTCAAGAGGTGAATTTCGCGTTCATCAAATGGCGCCGTTGCCGGGGACACAACCTTGCTTAATTATTGAATTTTGATTTTTTGTTGAGTAATTTTATTTTTTTAGGTCCTCATTTCATGCATAATTTTTTGCATCATATCTGTTGATTTAATTTCTCGGTATGCCTAACTTGTATCTTTTGTGGCAGGGCCCATGATGATCAAGGACGCTTGATCCTCATGGAGGCGTGAAGTCGGGAGCTTCCGCTGAAAAGTCCGCAAAAGAATTTGGGAAGAAATTTGAGGATTTTTATCAGTCAGATTGCATTGCATATTCGGGCTTGGTTTTTGTAAAACATGTGAACTGAGTTTTGTAAAACCTTGTAAAAATGTTTTCTTAAAATTGAGGGTTTAAAACTGTGTAAATAACCCTTTTCAAAAAAACTTGCATATGCATATTTATTTTCAGTTTTGCATGTTGTATAAAAAAAGAGTAGATCACTTGATGATCTACCCCCCCCCCCCACACACACCTACACTTGCATATACACACTCACTCCCACCATCCCCCTTGTATATTTCTCTCTCTCTCTCTCTCTCTCTCTCTGTGTGTGTGTGTGTGTATATTTA